>RJWJ010013721.1:19228-39466 GCA_004363605.1 Indri indri | reverse complement strand
TGGGCACGGTGGCGCATGCCTGTAGTCCCAGCTACTCGGGAGGCTGAGGCAGGAGGATCGCTTGAGCCCAGGAGTTTGAGGTTGCTGTGAGCTAGGCTGACGCCACGGCACTCTAGCCCGGGCAACAGAGTGAGACTCTGTCTCAAAAAAAAAAAAAAGTAGAGACTAAAATGATGAAGCAATGTATCTGCCACCCAGCTTCTGCAGTTTTGAAACATCACTGATCTTATTTGAGCCATACCTCGCATACCCTTCCCCTTGGATTATTTTAAAGAAAATTAAGCTGTTATTAATATGTAATTTTTCTGTAAATATTTTAGTACATCTCTAAAAGAAAAAGACCCCTTAAAAATAATTATAATACTGTTACCTCACCTTAAAAAATTTCTTTTTTTTTTTGAGGCAGAGTCTCACTCTTTTGCCCAGGCTAGAGTGCCGTGGCATCAGCCTAGCTCACAGCAACCTCAAACTCCTGGGCTCAAGCGATCCTCCTGCCTCAGCCTCTCAAGAAGCTGGGACTACAGGCATGTGCCACCATGCCCGGCTAATTTTTTCTATATATTTTTAGTTGTCCAATTAATTTCTTTCTATTTTTAGTAGAGACGGGGTCTCGCTCTTGCTCAGGCTGGTCCTTGAACTCCTGAGCTCAAACAGTCCGCCCGCCTCAGCCTCCCAGAGTGCTAGGATTACAGGTGTGAACCACCGCGCCCGGCCAAAAAATTTCTTAATATCATCAAATATGCAGTCAATACTCCTTGACTGCTGTGTGTGTATGTGTTTGTGTGTGTATGTATTTGTGATTGTTTGTTTGAATTAAGATCCAAATAGGGTCCATACATTGCATTTGGATAGTTTGTCTCTTAACCTATAGGTTCTCTATCTTTCCTTTGCAACTTTTTATTGAACAAGTTGAATTTCACTGATTGCGTCTGTATAATGTTAAACACGTTCCTTTATTTCTTATGTTTCCTATACACTGGTAGCTTGATTTAGAGGCTTGATCAGAAGAATCAGATTTTATTTTTGGTGGGGGCAGGATTATTTTCATCAGGAGGTCTGATCTCTTTCTTTTCGTGATGTTAGCAACTATTTTTTTTTAAAATATCTGTTCCGCATTCCATTAGCAGCCATTCTTGATTGATTGATGAGGGATTACAGTGTGATTACATTCTAAATCTATCATTCCCTCTTTAGTTATTAGCTGAAATACATATACAAGTAGAAATTCTCCATCAATTATTTGGTTACCTTTAGGTATAAATTGTGTAGGAAGGGTGAGAAAATGTCTGATTATTTCCTTTGATTTACCAGTTTTCAAAGTTCGGAGGTGATCCCCTAGCAACCTGCAATGGTGATGGATGAGGCTTTTCTACCTTTTTTTGAGTATTGTTATGAGCCTAGATGGTGTCTTTCAGTCCATTGTAGTTATTGTCCTTTTAATGCTCAAATTGGCCCCTCTTTGGGCAGAAGAGGTTTATTCGGTTGGCTCCTGAGTCCTTCTGACATGCCTCTAGTAATCTTATTGGCGCCCTTGGTTTCTGGTATGGTGAGGTAGGTGTTGCAGGCTCATCCTGTACACTTTCTGTTTCAGACAGGGAATCAGAACAGACCATTTTTACAAGAAAAAAAGGAAAAATAAATGGCCAATAAGCATATTAAAATATCCACTTTCACTAGTCATTAAAGAAATGAAATTCAAAGCAAAAATAAGATACCATTTGTTATGGACTCAATGTTTGTGCTCTCTCCCTTCCTCATTTATATGTCGAAGCCCTAACTCCCAACGTGAGGGTACTTAGAAGTAGGGCCTTTGGGAGATAATTAGAGTTAGATGAGGTAATGAGCGTGGGGTCCTGCTGATGGGAGTAGTGCCCTTATAAGAAGAGATACCAGAGAGCTTGCTTGCTTTCTTCCTGTAAGTGCACATGCGCGCGTGCGCGCACACACACACACACACACACACACACACACGAGGTCATGTGAGCACACAGCAAAATGACAGCTGCCTGCAAGCCAAGGGCAAAAGCCTCAGAACGAAACTTACCTTGCCAGTACCTTGATCTTAGACTTCTAGCCTCCAGAACTATGAGAAAATAAATTTCTATTGTTATGGTGTTTGCTATGGCAGCCAGAGCAGACTAAGACACCATTTTTTCATTATTACGTCGGCAATGTAATTTAGACCCAATTTAGACCTTTATGGATGTGAAATGATTTGGTAAAGCTTAATATAAAGTATGGTATTATGATGACTTCTGTTATTCTTTCTCTTAGTAATCTTACCGTTTGGGCATCTCCCAGTGTGGAATGGGAATAATGAGGATGATGGTAATTCCAGTGCTGGTGCAGGTGAAGGGTGTGTGTACGCTCAGATAGTCTCCATACAGGTAGAAATTGATGTACTCCTTCTAGGTAGCTGCTGTTAGGTATCAGAATGCAAAATGTTCATAGCCTTCAACTGGGAAAGTCAACATTTAGTAGGAATTTATCCTAAAGAAATAATAGAAAAAGTTAGGAAAGATATATGTACATCCTGTAAAGAACAGGAAATAACCTTAAATGAGGAATTGAATAGATTATAGCACTCCATTGCATGCAGCCATTGAAAATAATGATATGCATTTTATTGACCAGTCTGGAAGGATTCTCATGCTATATTATTGAATGAAAATGGTAGATTACAGAACTGTAGGTATAGAACTTAGATATAGTATAGGCACAGAAGATGCTGAACAACTGGGCTTTGGAGGCCAACCTCAGAAGATCTAGGCTTCAAGAACCACCTGATGGATAGATTGTTTAGGTTGCCATGGTGTCAAAGACTGCACCAACTAGTTTCATTCTTCTGGCATGAGATTCACATTTCTTGGACTGAGCATGTGATTGACTTAGTTTGGGTAATTTGCCATTTTTGGCTCTGTGTGCATGCCTGTTTGTGCACATGTGTGTGTGTGTAGGGTTGCTCTCAGTTGACACTCCCACAAAGACCATCTAGAATGGGGGAGGAGGCACATGGGAAGGCTGAGGTTGTTTTAACTAAAGAAAGAGGAAGACATCCTAGGAAGGCAAGGAAAGAGATAAGTGTACTACCTATTTATTAACAGTTAAATACATTCCTTGCTCAGAAATGTTAAATTAGTTATCACATATTTGTAAAATTACTGCATACTCTGATAAACTTGGAGAATTCTGTTTCCTTAAACTATCCCTTTAACATGTTAGGACCTATACCAGTGGATCAACTCTATTTGGTTTGTTGCTTTCATGGAAAATGGTCAAAATTAAATTTTGGATTATTCGTGGATTTAAAAAGTGCTCTTTTTCCCTTTAAATATGGTTAATTCAGAATCATATATATGTATTTCTGATGTCAGTACATGGGAGTAGCATTCTTTGGACTTACGTGGTGTCAAGATACTCACCCTTGAGAGAGAATATTTTAAGAATGCAATTGAAATGTAGTGTTTATGAGAAGCCTCCAACAGTACTGGTATAGTAGGTTGTAGAGTGTAGGATATTACTTTGTAGGTATGCAGAAGTGCTGTGGGGATAATATAGATTTATTTGAACATCTTTCTCACTGTTACTATTTTTCTTCAGAAGCACAATTAGAGTTCAAGTAGATGTGAGAGAGCTTTGGAAAAGATGACACATACTGCAATATAAGATATTAATTTCTCACTTCTTAAAAATTAAAGACTCAATTTAGACTGTAATGAATGTGAAAGGATTTGGAAACATTATATGAGGTATTATGTTGTTACCATTATTTCTTCTCTTCCTTCTTGGTAGTTTTAATTCTTGGACATCTTCTCCCAGTTTGAAGTGGGCATATTAGACCTATTGGGTTAAAGTGTTATTTTGTAATATCAGATCTACTAATGTCTGGTTAAGGCTTTCAGTGAATAATCTTTTATGAAAGATTTTTATGAAGTCTTAGACTTTTGTGTCTCAGCTATTGATCTGGCTAGTTACTAGCTGGAACACTAAGCTCTAAAAAATGTTTTCAAAAACTGTTGCTCAATGTTTTTGAATTCCACTTAAATGTTATGGGCAGTTGTCACTGGGTTGAGAATTTTTTCATCTTACGGGATTTTTCTTTTACCAGTTTGCCAACCACAAAAGGAAGATTAGTTTAAACTTCTTGACGCAGTTACTCCTCTGATTTTTGTGTGTGTATAATTTTCAATCTCAATATTGGAGAAACCAAGAGTTTTATGTAGAAAACCCTTTCAGTACCATGTTTTCAGTACCTATCTAAAGAGTAAGACACGTATTTATCCATGCAACATGCTTCATGTAGGCCATAAAGCTGGAAGACTGGTCATGCCTAGCACCCGGATTCTGGATGGTGAAGCCAGGGATACAATGGTTTACATGTTGGGGGGTTTCTTTGATGTGTAGGAACATAGAACGGGTCCTCACAGTGAGGGTGACTTTCTCTCCTAGACTTAAAAGTAAGTCAGCAACAACATATCCTAGTTTTCCACTCAGGTCTAGATAAAAGAACAGGATAGCAGAGTGAGAGCAAAACATCTTAGGAAATTACAGTGAATGAATAACGGAAAACGGAAGCAGTGATTAGCAGTCTGGACAATTTGAACAGCATTTTATGCCCGAGTTCCTTGTGGCCCTGCACATGTAGAACAGTGCCCCTGCCAGGATGTAGGCTTCATGGAGCAGACGTGTCTAATAAGAACAATGATTAAGAATGTCTTCCATCCGAGGTACACATATGTGTGTACAACGGCTCTGTGAACTGTAAAACTGCAAAGTTTCTATCAAACATGCTATTTTCAGGATAGATAAACCTACCCTGTCTAAATGCAATGTGATACCCTGGAAAAAGGAAATTAGTGAAAAAAACTGATGAAATCTGAACAAAGTCTAGAGTTTGGGTTAATGATAATGTACCAATGTTAATTTTTTAGTTTTCCTAATTGTTCTATAATTATGTAAGATGTTAACATTAGAGGAAAACAGGAGAAGGCTAAGGGAACTCTGTACTCTAACTTTTCTATAAATCCAAAATTATTCCAAAATAAAAAGCTTATTAAAAAATAATGTAAAATACCCAACATCTGCTTAAGAAAAAAAGAAAAAAATACTCCATGAGGAAAGACTTTCCAAGCAAACCATCAAAGTAGAAACAATGGAAAAAAGATTGATAGATTTGACTACATGGAATATTTAAACTTTCATATGCCAACATGTGATGAACACAGTTCCACAGCAACCAACAAACTGTGAAAAATATTTGTAATATACACATAAGGGGTTAAAACAGTAACATAGCAAACTCCATAAACTTCTTAAAAGAAAAAAGTCTACGCCGGGCGCAGTGGCTCACGCCTGTAATCCTAGCACTCTGGGAGGCCGAGGCGGGCGGATCGTTCTGAGCTCAGGAGTTCGTGACCAGCCTGAGCAAGAGCGAGACCCCGTCTCTAATAGAAAGAAATTGGCCGACAACTAAAAATTGAAAAAAAAGAAAAAAAATTAGCCGGGCATGGTGGCGCATGCCTGTAGTCCCAGCTACCCGGGAGGCTGAGGCAGGAGGATCGCTCGAGCCCAGGAGTTCGAGGTTGCTGTGAGCTAGGCTGACTCCATGGCACTCGCCCCAGGCAAGAGAGTGAGACTCTGTCTCCAAAAAAAAGTCTGCACGCCTGGACGCCTGGGTGCTCTACCTGCTACAACTGTTTTCACGTATTTCAAATCTATAACACATCTAAACTCACACTCAGAATCTTCTTAAACCGCATATATTTTTCACAACCATCCAATGCCTCTGATTCCCCACAGCCTGGGAGTTCTGCTAGAGAAAGCACCACCAAAGGCTACCTTCTGTTTAATTTGTTTGACCATTCCTAACTAAAGTTTCCTTCTAGAACCCAAAACTTTTCTCCTTCGAGCCCAACATGTCAAGCTTGGCTACTTGGTACCTGCAATAGTGATATGGTCAAACCAGAAGTAGGAGTTCTACCATGCAAAGATCCTGTACTGTCAAAACTAGACTCAAATTTCAACGCGAGCCAATTAGCCCAGACAGAAGAGGGAAGCGGAAAAGCATTCAACACAGGTGAGCAGTCTTCTCTCACTTGGAGCTCCATTTACCTGGATTTCTAGAGAAACTCACATATTCAAAGAAGAAGCATCTTTTGAAATAAAATGCAATTACTTCTAACTCAGGTAACAGTTTATATTAGAGCCAATATAGCTCAGTAATTTTTTGATGATTATTTCTGTGTTTTTAAATTCAGAAGGAGATCAGAGAATTCGAAGAGAAAATATACTTCTTTAAAGATGTCCCTATATATATAGTTTATATTAAGTCAGAGTTAGAATCATATTAAGGATTAATATTAGTTCAGTTATCATATTAAGAATTGGGGAGGCCGAGGCAGGAGGATTGCTTGAGGCCAAGGGTTCAAGATGAACCTGAGCAAAAGTGAGATGCCGTCTTTACAAAAAATAGAAAAATTAGCTGGGTGTGGTGGCTCATGCCTGTAGTACCAGCTACTCCGGAGGCTGAGGTAGGAGGATTGCTTGAGTCCAGGAGTTTGCGGTTGCAGTGAGCTATGACGATGCCACTGCACTGTAGTCCAGGCAACAGAAAAACAAAAGGAATTAAGAAGCAGAAGGTTGTAAATCTCATGTGACAGTGAAGTTCCACAAGCAAAACCAAGAAGGCAAAGAAGAAGAAACATTTTTCACACAGAACAGAATGTGACCATAATTAAACTGCTGGACTGAAAATTCAGTGGCTAAAGGTTTGCATCCCAGATGATTAACTTCTTCCAATAAAGTTAGATAAATCCATGGTATAAGATAGCTCACTTCTCAAAATAACATTTTCTGGTAACAGACAGTACTTAAGGCCAGGTAGACACAAAATGAAGAGAAATGAATTAAAGCAAATCTTAACTTCTAGGAGCTCATTCTGATCTAATTTGTGAATGAGGCCGACTGCCCAGCATGCCGCCTTCTTCAGACATCTCACCTTAGACCCACTTTACCACTCATTAACACCAGATGAGGTCTGACTTAAACCAGTTTTGCTAGTCATTGACAATCTAGTAAAAGGTCTGATAATAACTGACTAAAATTAAAAGGTTAAAGTAATTGGCTTAAGTTGACCTCCAGAGATTATTGGTACCGTCCACCTGGCAAGCTTGCCTGATGTCCCACAAGTTTGGCTGTCTTACGTACACCAGAGAAATTGATCAGTTCCCCATCACCAAGCACATGTAATCTTTCTGGGTCATGCGAAGGAGAAAGAACTTTACCACCCAAATACGGGTGAAGGACAGCCAAAGAATTGCATTTGTATGACCTTGAGTCAGCCAAGGAGACCACAGTTACTTGCAAAACACAGAAAGCCAAGAAAGGGAAGAAAATACGATATCCCAAGGCTCTCAGAATTAAGAACAATACCCCTACCACTTCTACACCTTGTGGTCCACCTTGAGACTCTTTATTTTATAATAAACTTATTATATTTATGAAAGCTGATTTTGAAACACCTCATAAACATTATTGCTTCTGTGTATTAATATACCTCTGTTTTCCAAAAAAAGCTTTTTTAGCCTAGGAGGGACCTACATTGATACTTAAATACTTAATACTACTCTCTCATACTTTTTGCACATAAATGCACAGAAAATACAAATCTCATTCACTGTGATTGACTACTTTTTACACTGTGTCACAACATTTTTCAAAACATTTTAATTGGTCAAAAATTTTAAATATAAAAATTTAAAATTTAAATATATAAATAGCAGTGTAATCATGTAGCTTGTTAGTAGTCCAGAAAAGGTCTGATAGTGATTAGTTAAAATTAAAGGTTGATATAATTAAATAAAATTGAATTAGAGTAATAATTCATGGACTTCATATATCAGCACTTTGTTCTCCACTGATAACAGAGATCTGGCTGTCGTAGCCATTGGAGTTGTGGGGAGGAAGATGCGAAATCAAACACAAATAGGATGCCATAAATCCAGGAAGGTTGGGAACCGATGCACTAGTGAGCCTTAAAGGAGAGATTCTGGGCAGCACCCCATTCTACACTGCTTCATTTATTTCCGAGTCTCTTCGAATCAAAGCTGGATAAGGAGTCAAAAACAGTATGTGTGCCACTTTGATTATCACTTCTGTCCCAGCATTAAAAATTATTACTAATGGAGTAAGATAAGCAAACTGTGAGCTTTCTATCATTTATTAATATTAAGAGGTGTGTTTTATTCTAAGCATTTCAGATATTATAGATTTATTTCATTATTCAGGTAACAAAATTAATTCAGAAAAGTAGGTTTCCTACATATGAAATACAAGACTGGATTTCTCATTTCATGGAAAAAGATGACAAGAACAAAAATGGAAAAGGTTCAAATTACTTGTAAGTACTGGAAAATGTGACCTGAGTGTCAACCATATTCATCCAGCTAGCTCTCCCCATGACCCAACCTCCTTAAACTAAAATTCTGTCTCTTAGCTATGTTGTTAATACTTTTTAAAGGCATTCTCTAATATGACCAATTCTAACACACAGTTAAATTCTCTAATTATTTAACAACTCTAAACAGTAACTCTGGCTGCCTAAAATGCCCGCTCTGCCTGCCCAGGGTTCTGTGCGCACAGCACAGGCCTGACTTCTCATAATGTGGGCTTTGATCTCCCAACCGCTGGAGCTGAATTTGTCTATCTGGTTTTGTGGCTAAGAGGGTCATCTGGCGCTTAAGAAACTGATTATGTATGAAGATAATCCTGTATATCCTCAGCATATGGTAACATCACTGCCAATCAACTTTTCATGAATATTAAAATTGTTCCAGCCCTAACAGCTCAGCCTATTTGTCTGAGGACATCTGACACTGCTATTTTACCATAACTATCAGTAACAATGAGGTGCATTTCCCCAGGGAGCTAAATATACTCTTAATAGCCAAAAATGGTAGCAAAGTACAGTACCGCGCATACACACACACACACACACACACACACACACACACACACACACACACACACACACACACAGGCAGCTTTCATGTTTTCTACCTTAGGGGTAATTTGTGAACAGTCTGTCATTCTCTTAGTCTTTGATTATTTAAGTGAAAAAAAAATTGCATCCAAGAAATCTGTATCGAGGTTATAGAAACAAAATAGGTGGTTTCATTGTAAATAAAATCTTAAGACTGTTTTAATGTGTCTGAAATGGAATATTTTAGCATCTCTAAAGGTTTTCCTTCAGGTTTGATATGATATGATCTGCTCTGAGTCTTATACATATGGATATATTAGCAAAACTGGATTACATCCCAGTGTAATCAGGCAGGGAACCTGTCTGAACCATATAGTGGAAGTGCAATGAAAAGCTACAGTATTCCTGTAATTATGTTAGGATGTGATGTGGTCCCTCCCTATGTTTATTAATTAGTGGAGTTGTAATGAGACTTCCCTCCCCATGCTTTTAAGGATGCTGATCAGTGGGCATCCAGGCAGGGTTTTAGTTGTGTTTGGGAGCCTTCTGTGCAAAGGTAGGAGGGATTGGTGTTTCAGGTGGCGGCAGGTGAGACTCCTGCCAAGTTGGCATAATGGGAACAGGACTCTTCTGAGTTGCCATCTGTTTGTGGCTGATAGGAAACCAGCAGTGATTTCTGAGGAGTGAGGAACTGTTCCGTTTATGTTGAAATACTTAGGAACTAGTGATGTTAAGACCATGCTGATCAGGTATTAGTAGGTTGGGGGAAATAAACTGTGGAGTGAGTTTTTGTTATTACTAATTTCAGAAGATGGCTGCTTGGTTCAACAACTCCTGACCCCTCTTCCTCCCAAAAAAGCCGGGACTCTTTTCTGCCCATCCAAACTAGCCACTTAAGTCAGCCCCAGTGCTGCACTGAGTTGTTGGGGCTGGGGAACTTGTTATTCATATGACTATTGTATGTACATTGCCCATGGTGTGTTTGCAACTGAGGGGATTCATTCCATCTCTAACTAAGCGGTATGTCTTAAAAAATTGAGGTAAAGTGGCAAAGCGCGCATAACAGGATTTACCATTTTAACCATTTTTAAGTGTACAGTTCAGGGCACTAAGCACATTCATATTGTTGTGCCATTGTCATGATGTGTTGTATTTTAACCAAATACTTTGACATATTTAAAAATAGCAGATGCTTCTTCTGTGGATAAATCAGTATGTTCTGTCCAATGTGATGTCCCTTTGGTTTTTAAGCTTGCATTGACTTCTTTTCATTCTGGGAGTTGATTAGGTAAATGGAGGTGCTATGCCCACATTTATTCTGGGTCTGATTGGCTGCTCTTGTAGCTGGGGAAGGTCTTTTCTGCAGGTATGGTGTCTTGGATGGTGTCCTCAGAACTTTGCTTTGTCGCTCCTGTATTGCACGTAGAGCAGTGGTGTGGAATACAGAACAACTCATTTCCTCTTTAACCTAGAATTAGCTGGTAGGTTAGCTAGATGAGTTAATGTGGCCCAAGGGCCTGCCAGAAAATTGCTGTGGAGCCCTGCAGGCCTGGTGAGAAGCAGTGTATTTGGGGTTATGCTGTTTTAAGCCTTGCCCCAGGAGCAGGTTCCCAGAGGTGGGTGGCATCTTTTTGTTTTGAGGACCCTGCTGGGCTTGGCTGACTATCTGCAGGTTTCTGTCTTTCCTCTTTTGAAACCACTCTAGAGCCCTCTGTTAGTCAGGGGCTTCTTGGTTACCAGCGAAAGAGACCTAACTGAACTAACTTATGCAAAAAAGGGAGTTGATTGGAAGGATTCTGAGCTGTCTACCAAATCCAGGTCAGGTGGCAGAGAGTGGGACGCCGCATGGAAGGGGCCGGGGCACTCTCTCGTGGCTCTGTCTCTCTCCCCTCTCTTGGCTCCCTTGGTGCTTCTGAGTTATTCTTCTCTGTCACAGACCAGCATTCTCTGCTCCTCAGTCCCAGTGGCAGAACCTGGCTGCCGGGCCCCATGGTTTTCATATTATGACCCAGGTGTCTAGAGAGAGACTATTCTCTTTGTGCTCCAGGGAAGGGCTGCTGAGTTGTGGTAGAAATGGTGATGCCATGGTAACTGTGGGGAGAATCGGAACCAGTAAGGGGTTGTTGCAGTTCGACAAACGGGACATCCCTGCTACAGTTGACAGAAATGTGAGGGACGCCCCACTAACAGCTAACAAATGTGAAAGGACCGGGCTGTGAGAGTACCTAGGCCTTGAGGTAAAATTTAAAGCAAAACAAAATAATAAAACCAAAAACTAAACTAAAACGAAACACCACCATCACCACTACTAACAAAAAATCCTGCAAGGTTGAGGAGATGAACTTGCTAAACAAATTCTGGAATTGCTTTTTATAAAATCAAATTTCTTTTTTAATAAGATAAATTATTGTCTATTTTCATATCAGCATTGTTTGAGCTCAGAGAAATTGTGGCTAAAGTTTAATCAAACAGTAGCTTGATGTGGGAGATGCATTCCTGAAAAACTGAGTATAAATAAAATATTTTAAATTATATTTTAAATGCATAGAGAGAGCTTACTGTCAGAAGGAATCCTTTTGTAAACCCTTTTCTAAAATCTACTAATTTAACTTTGTAAATTTGAATTTTCTGACATTGCAGTCACTAGAGTCAGGGTGCACCAGCCGATCGTCCTTCCTTGCTGTTGTCGGAGCTCATCAGGGTCACTGATTCATTGGCAGATCACACCCCACTGACTTCTGAGGTTATGAAAAATAGCGGTTCTTCTTTTGGTTGTTTGGTTACACATATAGATACCTTCTATGAATTTGAGAACTCTGTGTGAATTGGAATTAAGTTGGGATTGAATACCCTGTGTGAATTGTGAACCTGTATGCAGTAATTCAAGGACAACTGAAAGTATCATTTAGTGATTGCCATTTTGAACCACTCTTTCTTGACCGAATATCAGAACAGTGGCCAAGAGGTCATAATGTGACTAGTTCTCTGATGCCAGCTGGGTGTCAACTCAAACACTAGCCACCTGAACTTATTGCCAGACCCACAGATTTTAGGGCTCAGTCACAGGCGGTCCCCAGCCTTTTTGGTGCCAGGGACCGGTTTCATGGAAGACAATTTTTCTATAGAGCGGAGGTAGGGCTGGGGCTGGAGGGGGTGGGGAGGTGGGGAGGTGGAACTTAGGTGGTGATGCCAGCAATGGGGAGCAGCTGTAGTGACTGTAAATACAGATGAAGCTTCGCTCACTGGCCCGCTACTCACCTCCTGCTGTGTGGCCTGGTTCCTAAGTTTCACGGAGGACAATTTTTTCACAGATTGGGGGGAGGCTGGAGCTCAGGCGGTGATGCGTAGCCTGGTTGCTAACCGGCCATGGACCGGTACTGAGCTGCTGCCCAGGAGTTGGGGGCTGCAGCGCTATAAGATTACCCTCATGGGAGATGCCACCTGCAAGTCTTGGGGCTCCCTATACTTCTGACCAAGTGGCTGTAAATTTGGGAGTTCCCACCACCTTGTCAAGTACAATAATTTGCTAGAACAGCTCATAGAACTCACTGAAAGCACTGTATTTAAGATCAGTTTTGTGATGAAGGATACAACTCAGGAACAGCCAAATGGAAGAGGCACACAGGGCAAAGTCTGGGAGGGTCCTGGGTGCTGAGCTCCCATGCCCTCTCCCCATGGAGTCAGGGCACATCGCCCTCCTGACACCTCCACGTGTTCGCCAACCAGCAAGCTCTTTGAGCTTGGGTGTTCAGAGTTTGGGGTCATATTATGTCATTGGCCACGTGGTTAAGCTCAGTCTTCAGCCTTTCTTCCTCCCCAGAGGTAGGGGTCAGGATAAAAGTTTCAACCCTCTAATCACATGCTTAGTCTTTCTCATGTGGCCAGCTCTGCCCTTGAACCTATCTAAGGGCCCACCCTATGTGGCCTCATTAGCGTAAACTCCAGTGTGGCCAGAAGTGGGTTGTCATGTATAACAAAGGACTTTCCTATTACCTAGGAAATTCTAAGGGTTTTAGGAGCTCTGTGCCAGGAACCAGGCAGAACCCAGGTACAGTCCTCATTATACTACAGACATGATATAGATAAACCTTGGGTTCTTGTAGGAAATTTCTGAGGATATTAAAATGTTCATGAGTGTTTAAGCTTTCTGCGTATGGATGACAGTTGATGCCATAGGAGATCCCTTAGGCGGAGTGAGGAGAGAAGAGGCATTTGGATAGAGCTCTGAGAATTGCTAGGCTTTGAGCAGTGGTGGAGGATGAGGGGCGGGGAGTACCTGGGGAGGTAGCAAAGCAAGGAGAGCTGGTGTCTTAGAAGCCAAGGGAAAAGTGTATTTCTAGACTGGTGTTCTTCAGTAGAATTTTCTGTGATGATAGGAATGATCTATATCTATGTTGCCCAATAAGGTAGCTGCTAGATACATATAGTTACTGAGCAGTTTAAAGAAACAATTTATATTTTTATTTAATTGTACTTAATTTAAGTAGCCATATGTGGCTAGTGGCTACCATTTTGTACCGTACATTTTTTTAATTTTTTTTTTTTTTGAGACAGAGTCTCACTCTGTTGCCTGAGCTAGAGTGTGGTGGCGTCATCCTAGCTCACAGCAACCTCAAACTCCTGGGCTCAAGCGATCCTTCTGCCTCAGCCTCCTGAGTAGCTGGGACTACAGGCATGTGCCACCATGCCCGGCTAATTTTTTCTATATATTTTTAGTTGTCTGATTAATTTCTTTCTATTTTCAGTAGAGACCGGATCTCGCTCTTGCTCAGGCTGGTTTTGAACTCCTGAGCTCAAACAATCCGCCCGCCTCGGCCTCCCAGAGGGCTAGGATTACAGGCGTGAGCCACCGCGCCCGGCCTATACAGTGCATTTTGAACTGAAGACGTGGTCAGAAGGTTAAGAAGGATAACGGCTACAAGTAGACTTTTTCGTCTCAGCCACCAGGCTCTAGGGCTGAAGTTTTGGGGTGGCTTAAGACTGTGGGATGTTCCTCACAAGGACTTGGGTTACTGGGGGCAGTCTTGGAACATCTAGAGAGCTTTAAAACTAGAAATTGACTTAACCATATAAATGTTTTGGGCTTTAGGAGTAGGATCCAATTATTCATTCATCCATCAGATATTATTGAACAGAAATATTGTCAAAATGAGACAGCGACTTGGTTGATGGAGAATCTAAAAAATACAGGCAAAGGATATGAGTTCCTTTAGTATAGATATATTAATGAGGGTTAGGTTCAGCTGCACATAGCAGAAAACGCAAGTGGTTCATACGAGACGAATGTTTGCTTTTCATGTAGAAGTCGAGGCAGGCAGGCCCAGGTGGCCTTTTGGTTTTCAGGGTCCCAAGATTCCTCTCTCACTGTCTTTAGCCTCAGAGTTCCTGAAGGTGCACAGTGGCTGCTGGAGCTCCACAATCACACCGTGACCAGGCAGGAAGAGGAGAGAGGGTGGGAGGGCAAGAGGACCACCACTGAGTCAGTTCCTTTTAAAGATCCTTCCTGAAAGCCTCCTCTTCCCCCAGCAGCTTGACTTCCAGTTACATTTCATCAGCAACACTTAACTACAGGTAAGGCTGGGAAATGAGTCTTTTGATCTGGCCATTTTGCTGCCACAAATGAAACTGGGCTTTCTGTTGTGAGGAAGAAAGGGAGACTGGACACCAGGTAGATGGTTGTCAGTCTCTGCTTTGGTGGGGAAAGGGTGCACCTTTGTGCAGACGGGAGAAGCACCAGCGCCTTCATTGCCTGGCGTCATGTCTCTGAAGGCACCAGCTGTTGCAGACACCGCGCCATCGTCCCTGCTCAGCATTCTCAGGCTTCTCTGCAAGCCCCTTGTGCGTTTGCATGGCTTTCACAGCAATCTTTTTTTGTTCTCAGAGCTGTTCTGGAGACATTAGTTGTGGGCTGCCTGCTCCTTAGGTTCAAGTAACTGGCGACAAGCCTAGAGTGCTCCCTAGGAGAGTGTGAATTGGAGGTCAGTTTCCAGAGGCAGATTCTCCGGGGTAGCATCCCTCAGCCCACCCAGGCCTCAGGCCTACCGAAGTCCTCCTGCAACTTTCTCCTTGCCAAGGATTGTGCTAGATGCTGGGGACACACAGGGCACAAGCCAGACAAGGTGCCTGCCCTTTCAGGAGCTCAGTTCAATAATTTTCCTGGTTCTTCTGGTTCTGGAAGGAATTGAACTGTCTCCCCCCGCCCCCCCCCAATTCAGTAACGATACAGAAAGAGTCGGGGAGAAGGCTGGAAGGAAGGTAGAGGGTGGTGTTATGGAATCCAGAAACAGTAGATGAGAATAGAAAGTGTCAGGAGAAGCTGAATTACATCATTCTGAGCCCTGGGAAAATCACCTTGCTTTTCTGGTGTGTGGCCGATAGTGGGCATTTTGCAGTTGTTTTGCTTTTGGAATGGATGGTGGAGTCAAGCATTCTTCCTCCAGGTTTTTAGTCTCAGATGTTTCCTTTGTGAGGAGGGAGTTGCCGCCTGCACCTGGAATATTGTTTGTGTGGCTGAATGCATGATCTTTGAAAATGTTAATGTCTTGTCATTAGTCATAATAATACCAATAATACCGTGTACATGGTGGTTGAGGGCAAAGAAGTCAAAGAGATGTATCTATATCTCTACATCCATATATGTACGTATGATTCATGTGCCCGGTTGAACTCACCTACCTGTTTAAAAATAAATTACCTATGGTAATTCAGAAACTTACTGCCAGTTTGTTAGACGTATTTTTAGGTTGACATAAGATCTTTTGTTTAGCCTATCAGCCTGTCAGTGAGTGTACTCAACATTTTGCATTCTTGGATTTAATAGTCAGGACTTGACCTGTTTACCAACGAGTCTGAAGGGCCACGTAGTTTAGCTGAAGCACTAATTACAACTGGGCCTGGGCTGTGGGGCTGTAAGAACTAGACACTTGAGGAGTGAATGGACTAGTGAGTGAGCCTAGCCAGCCACCTAACATTCCAACCTTAAGGTGGTTTTGTTATCTTCTGTTTAATTTATAAACAATAACTCTCCTGAGCTGCTGAAGACTTTGTTTCTTTGTGAAAAATGCTCTACAGAAGAAAGGCAGTTATTAGTGTTGTTGACAGAGGTGAAAATTCTAAGAAAGTGAGTTATTAGCTAGAAAATGGAAATTTTGGCTAAATAATAGACATTCAATTTTGTGGTGGCTTAGGTCTGTAATGTGAATGAATCTATTAAAAAGAAAAATGCTTAGTAAAACTTTGCTTGTTAAGTAAAAGGCAAAACTTCAGTGGAAATGTAGGTGGCTCGAGGTATTGGGACATGCACAGAAAGCCCACTGCCTTGATGGAAGTGCCATCAGGAGAAATCCAGGAGTCCGTGCGAAGGTTTTATGAAGTGGCCAGTAGCGAAAGCAGTGCCACTGCTGCTGAAATGACCTTTAATGTGAAGAAAGACTGGTCTGATAATGCTGGGAATTAGTGCCATTTGAGAATTTGGGAATTTATGTATGTGCTGATTTATTGTCTTCTCAGATGTCCAGATCTGCTTCGTTTGCACATCAGTTATAAAGGTGGTTTATTACCCATTTGACTTTTTAGTTTGTTTGTTTATTTGTTTATTTATTTTTATTTTCTTTAGAGATGGGGTCTTGCTCTGTCACCCAGGCTGGAGTGCAGTGGTGCAATTATAGCTCACTGCAGCCTCAAACTCCTGGGCTCAAGCTATCCTCCCGCCTTAGCCTCCTGATTAGCCGCGACAACAGGTCCAGCTAATTTTTTTGTTGTTGTTGATAGAGATGAAGTCTTGCTATGTTGTTTAGTCTGGTCATGAACTCCTGGTCTGGTGTATTTAAATTTAAAACTCAAGCCATTTTCCTTCCCCAGAAGATGTGGCTTGTGTGGAGTGAGTGGGGAGGGACACAGTGGGCACCTGAATAGATATCAGTCTGTGGAAGATGTCTCTGGAAGGCTGCTCAGACATACCCCTGACCCTGCTAAATTCCCTACCTTCTGAGGGCTGGGAAACATTTTTTGCTGCTTTAAAGGATTTAACAGCCAAGTGGTGTTCCAAAATAGTGCTGAAAGAACCCCGCTCTTGAATGGAAATTGGGAGCGCTGCCTGTAGGTCGTGGGAAACCCTTTATCCCATGTGACCCTCTTTCTGCAGACCACTGGGGCTGCCCCTCAGTGTCCTGTCTTAAATAGAATGCTTTGAACCATACCTGTGTTATCAAACATGAAGAGCTAAGGGAGCTCTAAGGACTGGGGAGACTTGGCGCTTCAAAATGATGAGTTAGAAGTATTAATAATAACAACAAAACAAAAGCATCGATGAGGGGCTGATTCCATGTGGTGCCTCTGACAACACAGAGCTATCAAATTAATACCGTGCATTTGACAAGCCACTGCCTTTTAGCTTATAAAGCACATTATTTTCTTCAGTGCATGTTTACAAATGCTATCGACTTTGATCTTTAGAATGTTCTTGATAAGGGCAGAGCAGATAGTGTGTCCATTTGCAGATGGAAGGCTGGCTTTCGGGGTAGCTGAGCACTATGCCACGTCTACTAGCCAGGAATGAGCGGGTCGGCCAGAACCTGTCTTCTGATTCCTGGTCTGATTCTTTCCCCATTTCACTTTCCCTGCCCCTCCTTTTAAAAATAAATTTTGTTTTGTGATAACTTTATTTACTTGCTTACAGCTTAAGCGTCTCCCACAAAGGATTTGCAATAGCTTGAAGGAAATGACTAAGGAGGAAGTTACGTTGATAGAAAATTTTGGTTCAAGTAAGGCAAATATTTGTTTTCTTCTTAGATGTTGAAAGTGAGGATTAGAGGAAAACTGATTATTTGATTAAAATTAGATCTTACGTGTGTGCCCAGAGGTCCCCACCAGTTCTTAGGTCATTACACAGTCCCCAGATATTAAGCATATATGAAACATTTGCATTTTGCTACAAATTTAGGATTGTACGAATGGAGAAAGGAGTAGCAAATGAGGGAGCTTTGTGGTTATAGTGCCTTAGCTTTGCCTTTCTGGTATCACGGTATCAGATTTTGCTGTTTTTATGCATTTACACATGAAAAGGAACAAAATATTACAGTACATTTCTAAAACGGGAAAAATCACCTATAGTCTCTACCAGTATTATAACTCTTAAGCACAGCATTCTCTTGAATTCTTTTCCAATTTTTTGTAATTGTAATCAAGACTATAAACACCTTTGTATGCTTTTTAAATTTAACATAGCATAAACATTTGTTCATGTCTCAATATGGTTTTCATAATTACACTTTTTTTTGAAAATTTTTTATTGTGGTATCATATATATAAAATTTACCATTTTAACCATTTTAAAGTCTATAGTCAGCTTTGTGAATTCATGGGTTTTGCATCTGAGGATTGAAAATATTCAAAGAAAAGAACAATTATGAAAATAACAAAAATACAGTGGAACTATTTACATACTATTTACATTGTATTAGGTATTATAACTAATCTAGAGATGATATAAAGCAGTGGTCTGCAACCTTTTTGGCACCAGGGACCGGTTCATGGAAGAAAAATTTTCCATGACCGGGGGCAGGAGGGATGGTTTTGGGATGATTCAAGTGCTTTACATTTATTGTGCACTTTATTTCTATTATTACTAGATTATAATATATAATGAAATAATTATATAACTCACCGTAATGCAGAATCTAATGCCGATGCTGATCTGACAGGAGTTGGAGCTCAGGCAGTGATGTGAGCAATGGGGAGTGGCTGTAAATACAGGTAAAGCTTCACTTGGCTGCCACTCACCTCCTGCTGTGAGGCCCGGTTCCTAGCAGGCCACAGACCGGTACCAGTCCACAACACAGGGGTTGGGGACTGCAGATTTAAAGTATACAGAAGGATATGCATAGATTATATGCAAATAATATGCTATTTTATATAAGGGACTTGAGCATCCAAAGATTTTGGTATCCCCAGGGGTCCTGGAACCAACCCGCTGTGGATACGGAGGGACAGCCATAAAATTCAGTGGCTTTAGGTACATTAACATTGCTGTGCAACCATCACTACCATTCATCTCCAGAACTTTTTTCATCTTTCCAAACTGAAACTTTATATCCATTAAATAACTCTCTGTAACCTCCTCCCCAGCCCCTGACAACCACCATTTTATTTCTGTCTCTGAATTTGACTACTCTGGGTACCTCCTATTAGTGGAATTATACAGCGACTGGCTAATTTCACTTAGCATGTGTCAGAATTTCCTTCCTTCTCAAGGATGGATAATATTACATTGCATGCATATATCCATTTTGTTTACCTATGCATCTGTTGATGGACACTTGGTAATTATGCTTTTTGAACACTGTGTAATAGTCCACCAAGTAGATAAATCATAATATGTTTAGAAAATGTGATTCTCACCCCCAAAGAGCTTACATCCAGGTTAGTATGCCATCATGTCAAACACAGAAAGTCAAAGCGACTACGTGATAAGAGAAGCCAGTGTGGGTTCATCAGAGTAATCGAAGGCAGGCTCTGCCCTCCTTTTATATGGTTATTAGGCTGCGGGAGGGCAGGACCTGAAAGGATTCGGAAAAAGGGCTTCGGTTTGATTTCTGACTCTTCCACATCTGTTGCTGCTGTTAGGCCTCTGTGTATAGCTAGTAGCCATTTCATAGTAAATCTTTCAGATCACGAGCGGATTTCACTGCTTTGCCATGGTGATCTACACCTCCTCCCAGTCAACTCATTGTGCAGTGTCCACAGTTAACTGGAGTATTGCTCCCTTTCCTCCTTGCTCCATGCAGATGTGCTGCAAGAAGGCCCACCAAGGTCAAACTCCCATTGTCCTCACTGGTCCTGTGTAGACACAGGCTCTTTGGCCAGCGGTTGCGGAGAGCCCTGTAGTTGAGGGTGGTGTGATTGCCTTTGCTGGGCTGTACGAAGGCTCTCTGGTACTTTTCTATCAGTCTAATTCCGTCTCCTCTGTGTCTTTTAGAAATGTTGAAGGGCCCATCAGTGGTACGTCTCTCTGTTTTCCACTGGGCTTTTTGTTGTTGCTGTTCTTTTATATGTTTGATCATTTTAATGGGAATTTGGAAGAGGGACTAGGTAAACACATGGGCTCATTCATCATCTTCAATTTATTTTTGTGTATTACTGTCTTAGTCCATTTGGCTGCTATAACAAAGTACCTTAGACTGGGTAATTTATAAACAATAGAAATTTATTGCTTGCATTTCTGGAGGCTAGGATGTCCAAGACGAAGGTGCCGTCAGATT
>RJWJ010013721.1:0-19128 GCA_004363605.1 Indri indri | reverse complement strand
GTTCTGGCTCTTGCTCAGGCTGTTCTTGAACTCCTGACCTCAAGCAGTCCTCCTTCCTTGGCCTTCCAGAGTGGTAGGATTACAGGCGTGAGTCACCTCGCCCAGCCAGTCCCACCTCTTAATACTAGTACATTGGGATTTGGTTGCAACATATGAATTTTGGGGAACACCAACGTTCAGACCATAGCAGTTATGTTTCCCCATTTTACCAAACTCTCTTAATTACTTGTACTTCATTCAGTTCTGTTGGGTTTCCAGATAGAAAATTATATTATTTATAAATAAGGGTGATTTTTGGCTCTTTCCATTTTTATATGAATTTTTTTCCTGTCGTCCTACCTGCAGTTTCTAGAATGATGTTGAATAGCACTTATGGTGGGCATCTTTGTCTTAATCTACACTTTCATTGGTGTTAGTCACTTTCTGCATATTGCCAGACTGCTTTTTCTAGACAGGTGGACTAGAATTGGAGTGTGTTTGTTGCCTACATCTGCGCCTCTGCCCAGTGACCAGAGTATTTTGAAGGTTCTTCCAAATCTGTCATTTTAATATTAAATCTGGGTTTGGTCATTTGTTAGTTCCTTTAGAAATTCTGGAGTCTGAGAACAGAGTTGGCCTGGGCTCATACGTGGTTTTGTTCTCACCAAATAATTACACAGCTTTCCCTCCCTATTTCAAAGCAACATGGGCGTGGAGTGGAAATTACTGTTGTTAATCTTGGCAGCGTTGTTTGGTAGGAAAAGTATGGGTCTTAGAGTCAGATACCAAATCTTAGCTTTGTCATTAATAGTCTAGTGACTTTTGATAACCTTACTTAAACTCTTTGAGCCTTAGTTTAAGCATTAGTAACATGGGGGTTTTACTGTCTCACTGGGAGGTTGTGAATGTGGAGAAACAGGCAGAGTGGGCCCTTGCTTGGGAATGCAGAAACCATCAGTTCTTGGTTGGCCTTTCTTGGAGCCCCAGCTTTGTTAACATACTAAGGCCTTTGAGCAGGAATTGTCAGTCCTTGAAGATTTTGATAGATGTTAATTTTAATCAGAGATCATTTTTATTTCCCCCCATCATTCTTTATCCCTAATTTTCAAATGGAATCATGGTGAATGATAATTGTTTCTGTGTATCCTTTTAATAATTTACTTTATTCTAGATTATTTCTTTATTTTTAATATTTTTTTTAATTTTTTTTAGAGACAGGGTCTCTCTTACTGTTGCTTAGGCTGTGCAGTGGCCTCATCATACATAGCTCATTGTAACTCGAAGTCTTGGGCTGAAGTGATCCTCCCACCTTGGCCTCCCAGAGTGCTAGGATTATAGGCCTGACCTATTCCAGATTTTAAAAATTAATGGGTAGAATATAAATCAAATTACAATAGTAATGCCCAACATTTATTGAGCACTTTACTATGTGGAAGGCAGGTGATTAAGTACTTTGCATGTGTTTGTTTAATCTTTCCAACATTCCTTAGGAATGGAAATGGAAGAAATGGAGGCACTGAATGGTCTTTCACCCAGCTGGGGAGTATGAGAACCAGGCTGCACACCCAGGTAGTCTGGCTGCAGAGCTGCACCGGTAACTGCTTCTGTTCTGCTGCCGTCGCTGTGCTGCCATCCTGGTCTTTACGGGGTCGTTCCCTTTATCTGTATTCCTTAAGCCCACTCTCCTGCTTATAGATCTAGATGTAGGAAAAAAATGAAACAAAATGAGTTTTTGAAAAAGCTAATAATTATGAAGTTAGATGGCGAGTATCAAATATAGAGCATTCATATCTATTAAATAAATGTTAATTCTAATCTAGAGCATTAATACTTTTTTCTTATCTAGGAAGTATGATTTGATTTTTTTCCCCCTTGAAATTGCCAACCAGACCTGAATCTTCTACTTACCTTAAGAACTTTGGTTTAACTTTCTCCTGGATTATTTTAAAGTCTTCATTATTGGGATATTCTTGTTAGCGTAGTTCTTGTCTGTCACTTCTGCTTGGTTTGGCCCAAGTTTGATCTCTATTTGCTTTGCTCTTGCACCATCTTCTTGGCTTTATGCTGCCAAAGACTTGTCATTCCACTGAGGTTTTCTCAGCTCTGCTCCAGAGAGCACTTTCTTGGCCATTGGTTATAGCATTTATCTTGTAATATTGAGGTTTATCTGTTTTGTCTGTCTTCTCTTACTGTGCGGGGTGCTTCGCAGGACCAGGGACTGGACTTTGAACTTGGCATTGCCAGCACCAGCCCAGGGCCGGGGCCTGCAGTGGCACTCAGTACACGCTTCTTGCTTGAGTGTCCCTTGGCTGCTTTCCTACTTTCACACTTCACTTTGGACTATTGCAGCTAAAATTGCCAGGCATCTACTGATTTGATGCTTGCCTTTCTTTAAGCGTTCTCTAAGCTTTCAAAATTTCTTCCTAAAGTTCTGGATCCTTCACCAGTGAAATCACTCCCAAGTTAGAGGCGTTTACTCTAGGCTCCCTCATGCATAACGGTGACAGCTTTTACGGCTGCCTTCAGTTTTGCCTCAGAGCTGTATAGCTGCCTGGTGTAAATATACACTGTAATTGTTTTATTTCATGTAAGCAGTTTAGCGGTAGTTTCTGCTCGCCCTGTTTCGTTTGTTTCATTATCAATTGCTGCTTATCGTGTGGGAATTGAGAAAGCATTTAAGGCCTAGTCAGGGGGTAGCTATTTTGATCCAGCTTCCTACAGTTGTGTCATGACTCACTGGTGAAGAGGAAAGGCAGAGAAACGTCTGACTCCCAAGGCTTTGTCTTGTAGCTTGGAGGGGTGTTTTTCTTTTCTTCTTTCTCCACTTCAGAAATTTTGAAAGGGTAGCTTCGATTCAAGTGTAACTATCCTCCTAAAGTAAAATAAAATGATCTGAGAGGTTGGATTTCAAAGTTGGAAAGCACTGAGAATTAATATATGCTGGGGGAAACTTACTGAAATGCTACATTTGAAAATTGGTAGAATTTGCTTCAGGTGAGACAAAGAGGGGTGTGTGGCGAGTGTAAGTCGTTGCAAGGACTTATTGGGGCACCTGTGCTGTGGAGGCTTTAAAAGTATTTGCAGAAGAAATTTAGAATCTTTAATTTCTAAATCAGAAATTTAGGAGTGGATTTAGGAGTAAGTGGGTTAAATACCCAGGATTAGTCCCATGGCTGCTGATCATCTGCTGTCACTAGGTCAGATGTGGGTCCTGCCCTCTGGGAAATGAGAGTCTGGTAGGGGAGAAAGCCTTGTCCACTAGATTTTAATTCAAGGTGCCAAGGAGCATATGATATGTTGGCAGATGTATTTCAGAGATCCAGAAGTAGAATTTTTCATGAATTTAATGTTGGGAGTCACCAGTGGTCACCAGTGTTTTTACCATCAGGTTCTTTTTATTGTTTTCTTTCTTCCTCCCCACATGGCTATGGTCTTATTAGTAGCTAAGGACTCTGTTCAGTATAAGATAATGATATTCATAGCGCATATTTGTTCAGGACTTCGTTATGCTTAATGATGAGCTCAGCGAGGGAGAGGGCAGACATGGAGGAGGAAAGGGTCTGGCGGGAGAGCCCTGGGGAGCCCCCCAGCCCAGGCCAGTCAAGGTTGAGGAGCTGCAGAGGAGACTGAGAAAGAAGCATCAATGGGGGAGGAAAGCCAGTGGAGAGCTCCTGCAGAGACAGCTCACTGAACCCCTCCACACCCCTCTGAGACAGGGCTTGCCATAACCCCCATTTTACAGATGGGGAAACTGAGACCTTGAGTGGTTAAATAATGTAGCTTCACACAGGAAGTAGTAAATGATGGAGCTGGATCTGAAGTCAGGCAGTCAGTCTCCAGAGTCCCCCCATTCCTCTTTTTTTTTTTTTTTTTTTTGTGGAGACAGAGTCTCGCTCTGTCTCCCGGTCTAGAGTGCCATGGCGTTGTCAGCCTAGCTCATAGCAACCTCAAACTCCTGGGCTCAAGTAATCCTACTGCCTCCGCGTCCTGAGTAGCTGGGACTACAGTAGCGTACACTATGCCATGCTAATTTTTAAATTTTTTGTAGAGATGGGGTCTTGCTATGTTGTTCAGGCTGGTCTTTTTTTTTTTTTTTTTTTTTCCATCTCCAAGTCAGACTGCAGCTCAGGCTGATCTTGAACTCCTCAAGTAATCCCCATGCCTTGGCCTCCCAAAATGCTAAGCTTATAGCTGTGAGCCACCACACCTGGCCAAGTCCCCCTTAATCACTGCTGCTTCCCAGGTTTATAGAGTGTTTCAGTGAAAAACAAATGTGACAGCTTTGTGTAACTTTACCATAGTAGGCGCATAGTTCTCAGTACATATGTTATCCTTGATCTTAGCCAAAGGCTGAGGAGAAGCGATCAGTATATGTTTTAAATATTGAAAAAGAGCTTATGGACTTTGATTATTGGGTTTGTAGATGCTTAGGGAACTCATGGCCTGGCTTTGGGAATCTGGTCTGAGCTTGTCATTCTACCTGTGGAGAAAATGGAGGCCCTTGTTGTTGAGGGACTTACCTAAGACCTCACCGGAGCTTGCACCTGTGTCTCTTGACTCCCAGCTCAGAGTTTTTCCCATGGTACTATGATGTCCTTGGAATGCATGTTCTTTACAGACACAGTGTCGTAAGTGGAAGTTAGGGCTAGTTGAAACGAAAACATAAGAGGCTAAAAATGCCCTCATCCAGATCACACATAACCTCCAGGGGGCCGTGTCCAGTGTCTTCATCCCACTGGGCCCCTCAGCAAGCCCCGTCCTTGCCCAGGTCTTGGGATTCCACTCTCTGCTGGTTTTCCTCCTCCCTCTGGACTCTCCCTTCCCATTCTCCTCTGCTGGTTCCTCCACCTTTACCTGATTCGGGATGCTGGGGTTCCATGGGGTTCACCACTAGCTTCTCTCCTCCATCCTCATCCTCTCTCTTGCTGAGCTCACCATTTTCTGTGGTTAACTCATCTTTATGTTGATGACTCTTACTAGCCTGTACTTCTCCTCTGAGGTTCAGATTCGAGTGTCCAGCTACTTACTCGACCCTGCCATCTGGATGTGTCCCAGACATTGCAGACTTAGCATGTCAAATGGAACCTGTTCCATAGGCTCTCCGGGTCTGTTCATGGGACCTCCCCACCCCCATCCCATTCCTCTTCAGCTCAGCTATTGCCGCCGCCAGCTGGGAATTATAATAATAATAGCTAACATTTATTGAGAGTTTATTATGTGTTAGACACTGCCTTAAAAATATTACTTGAATTAACACACTCTATTTAGTCCTAGCAATAGTACCATGAGGTAGATGGTAATAATAGTAATGGTAGTAATAGATTATGCAGCTCCTGGTATGTCCCAGGCACTGTTTTAAGGATGTCATAAATACTAACTCATTGAATTGTCACCACAAATCTGTGAGGTAGATACTATTATTATCTCTAATTGACACATAAGAAAACTGAACTACAGAGAGATTGTTACTTGCTCAAGGTCCCTCAGCTGGTAAGTGGTGGAGCTGGAACACAGTCCTGGCAGAGACTGCGTGTGACCATTACTGCCGTACTGTGACCATCCACATCCTGTAGACAGAGTGGTGACCCCTCCATTTCCTCTCCCTCGTCTAGGCCAGCAGAAGTTCTGTTGGTTCTGAGTACAGGAGCTGTCTCCAGGCCGCCGTTCTCACCCCTGCGGCACTCCCTGATGCTGCGTTGTCCTCCCTGAGCTCCTGCACGCGCTCCGTCCTCTTCCAAACCTCTTCACATAGCAGCACCGCTGGTCCTGAAATGATGACTGGAGCGTTTTGATTCCCTCCTTAAAACTATCTAGTGTAGGCCAGGCGCGGTGGCTCACGCCTGTAATCCTAGCACTCTGGGAGGCCGAGGCGGGCGGATCGTTTGAGCTCAGGAGTTCGAGACCAGCCTGAGCAA
This sequence comes from Indri indri, assembly GCA_004363605.1. NCBI lineage: Eukaryota > Metazoa > Chordata > Mammalia > Primates > Indriidae > Indri > Indri indri. Next base: position 13,234 of record RJWJ010013721.1, on the reverse strand, counting down.
GAGCGAGACCCCGTCTCTACTAAAATTAGAAAGAAATTAATCAGCCAACTAAAAATATATATAGAAAAAATTAGCCGGGCATGGTGGTGCGTGCATGCCTGTAGTCCCAGCTACTCAGGCGGCTGAGGCTGTAGGATCACTTAAGCCCAGGAGTTTGAGGTTGCTGTGAGCTAGGCTGACGCCACGGCACTCACTCTAGCCCGGGCAAAAGAATGAGACTCTGTCTCAAAAAAAACACAAAAAAACAAAAAAAACTATCTAGTGGCTTCCCATGCACTCAAGATAAAATATAAGCTCCTTTCTGTTGCCTAAGAGGCCTCTTCTAAACACCCTCCCCTCCCCCACCCCCGTCTTTTCCTGTATCCTCATATGTGCCCACGTCTGTCTTTCTTGCTTCATAGCCTTTTATTCATTGCTTCCTTTTTGTTGTCTCCCCATGAAAGTGTAATCTCCCTGAGGGCTAGAGCATGATAGATGTTGAAAGAAGTAAGTACAGATTAAATTTTAGGCTGCATTAGAAACCTAACTTACTCTAGTTGAAAGATGATTTCTGAGATCCAAAAGAGCTGAATCCCATGTCGACTGGGACACAGCCCATCACTGAGTGGCGGAATGCTTGCGCAGTTCTGCCGCTTTCCCAACCCCGCAGGACATCTGCAGCTGCATTTTTTGTTGCTTCCCTCCTAGTCTTGCTTATGCGCCATGGTCTATGAATTTTGTGAGGCTGCTGCAGTCGAAACTGTGGAGGTTTTCATGGTTCCGTGGACGGTTCTGTGGATGGCAGAAGGGAACCGGCCAGGGGAGCTCCCACCCATGGGGAGGAGAGCTGAACCTGAAGGGGTTTGGTCTCATCCCTGCTGCGAAAGGCCCTTGGATAAGGCGTCTTCAAGGGCCCCACGCAGACCCTCACCAACTCCAGTTTGTCCTGGCACTGATTTGCAAATTGTGCACCGAGTCTGGCCACAGTCAAGACTCCCTGTAACTCTCTATATGCCTGCCATAACTCACAGCAGCTTTGTGTCATTGTCCCTAAGGATTCTGAAACCACCTTTGATGTACAACTACTTTAATGGCAAGTTCTTTCACTTTCTTCAATAACCAAACCTCTCAGCATATGGGGTCCAAGGAAATGTGTCTTATGAGACTTTCTGTAGTAAGCAAAAAAATAGAATTTGAGATATTAGTAAATAGGCAATAACTGTTAGCAGATTAATTAAGATCTTATTTGTAGTTCTGTTGTGGAGAACAAATCATTTTATTTAAGACTCTGTGATTTCCAAACAAGTGTCATTCTGTGAAAGTATTGAGGGAGGGTAGGCCTCTGCTAAGAGATGTAGGAGTGTGCAGTTCACACATACTTTGCAAATTGGAGTACATTGTCTCTTAGTGTGAGTAATGACTGTAATAAACTAGGGAGATCTTTCTTCTAGAGCAACAAAAACAACATGTTCTTTGCTGACAGTGGAAGGGTAGACATGACTCTAATGAATGCCTACTGCAATGTTCTCCGGTCCTGAGCTCAGCATGTATGCAGGGAACAGCAAATCAATGTAGATGGTCCCAACTTGGTCCACACAGGCCATAGGATCCCTTCCCCTAGCACTCTTTTTTAATTTGGAATAATTGGGAAATGATGGGTGCAAAGCAGCACCTCCTTCTCTGAAAACCTACTGAGGTGTTTCTTTTATGCAAATCAAGAGGGCCCGAATTATTAGAATCTACAAATGTTTGCTTGCCTGGCTTCTTCTGATATTGAATGTCACTTTTTTTTTTTTTTTTTAAGACAGTCTTGCTCTATTTATTGCCTGGGCTGGAGTGCAGTGGTGTCATCACAGCTCACTGTAACCTCAAACTCCTGGACTCAAGTGATCCTCTTGCCTCAGCCTCCCCAGTAGCTGGGACTACAGGCATATGCTACCACACCCAGCTAATTTTTCTTTTTTTTTTTTGGTAGAGATGGGGTCTTGCTCAGGCTGGTTTCCAACTACCGCCCTCAAGAAATCCTCCTGCCTTGGCCTCCCAGAGTGCTAGGATTACAGGTGTGAGCCAATGTGCTGGGCCTTGAATGTCACCTTTAATGACCTCTCAGGGAAATGAGATTTCTTCATTGATATTAAAGAATATCAGAGAAAGTATTTTTGGTGTTGCAGCTCAGGTACATCATGGGTTAAAATGAGTTTTGTGGACTAGCCTGTGTAGCAATGATTTGTTTGTGACATTACTTCTTTAGAAATATTTATTCAGAGTTTTGAACAGTCGGTTTACAAAAAGAGTTTAACAACGTAGCGTGTGGATTAATTGGGGAGGTTTGTATCAGGGCCACCAAAGCAAGGGCTGTCTTTCCGCAAAGGAGAGAACAGCTCCTCTTGCTTCTTCCTCTCGCTGCTTCTGTTGCTTTCCCAGCTGCTGGAAGAACTCAGTGTGGGTTGTGTAGGAAGGTGTCTTGTTTCTAGTGTCACACTAGGCTTGGTTTTCTGGTGGCCTAGAGAATAACTTTTGGCTTTTTGTGTGGATGCCGTCACTCTGCACCTTAATTTAAATATCAGATCTTAATATCTACACACTTTGGGATGATTTTTGGGCTGCGGAACATTCACTTCAGTGATGCAGATATCCTAAAACTACCCCTTCTTCCCATAATAGTCCCAGGCGTGCAGGTGCCGGAGAGCTTCTTTCTCTTTTTTTTCTGGCAGTAGTGGTCTTCCTGGGCCCTCTGAAGCTTGGCTTGAGGCAGCTCTGGTTTTGTTACTCAGAGGCCATTATCCCTGGGGTGCTGTACACTTGTTGACACTGTGGCCCACTGCATCAGAGCCCATACTCTAGGCCGTGTCAGGCTCTCTCAGCGGAGGTGGATGTGGGCTCCTTCCCCTTGTGCTAACTTCATCACAGGCAAGTGGCAGAGCTCTCTGGGATCTCGCATCTGTTGCTTGTCAGGCAAGCGTACTGCCCTCTGTTTGCTTTAGATGACGTATTGGGGGAAGGCTGGGGGCCGTATAGTCACAGCTCCTTTGAGACTCCTAAAGATGTCCAGTCTGCACTGTGGTACAGTATGCTGTATTGACAACACGACTTCAGAAAGAAAGCAAGTCTGGCACTGGATCTTTCACTTCAATCGCTTTGTTATAGTGCATTTTATAGCATTTAGAAGGGAAATACAGAAGAAAATGGTTTTTTTTTTTTGGCCACATACTTTAAATGTAAAATGATCCAGCACTTTCCAAAAGAGTTTTTATTATTAGAAGTAAAAAATTATCCGTATGTTCATGTTAATAAATTGATTGAAATGCTTAATTTTAATTACATATGCTTAAATCGTTCCTGGAAAAAAAATGGAATGTTCTTTGATAACACTTTTTGTCTGATTTGAGAACATTTTTACATCATGAATTTAGGAGAATAGTTGCACTGACAATAGTGAAATTTTTTTTCTTCTTGATCATTTTACGTGTTTTATTAGTTTATCTTTCTTTATGTATTTTTTAAAACATTATTTTTTAGACAAGGTCTCACTCTGCGGCTCCAGGTAGAGTGCAGTGGCATCATCATAGCTCACTACAACCTCGAACGCTTGGTCTCAAGCGATCCTCCTGCCTCAGCCTTCTGTGTAGCTGGGACTACAGGTATGCGCCACCACGCCTGGCTTATCTTTCTATTTTTTTTGTAAAGATGGGATCTGGCTATGTTGTTCATGCTGGTCTCGAACTCCTGGCCTTGAGCAATCCTCCCACTTCAGCCTCCCAAAGTGCTAGGATTGTAGATGTGAGCCACTGCGCCTGGCCTATTTTGTTTTTTAAATAGATGCCAGCAAGTATTCTTTATTTGATCCTGATGTTTTCCCCCTTTAAACATCTAATTGGGCTGGGCATGGTGGCTCACACCTGTAATCCCAGCACTTCGGGAGGTAGAAATGGGAGGATCACTTGAGGCCAGGAGTTTGAGACCAGCCTGGGTAATGTAGCCAGACCCTGTCTCTACAAAAAACTAAAACTAAAAAATTAACCAGGTGTAGTGTTGCATGCTTATAGTCTTAGCTACTTGGAAGGCTGAGGTGGGAGGCTCTCTTGAGGCCAGGAGTTTGAGGTTACAGTGAGGTATCACTTCTGCAGTCCAGTCTGGGCAACAGAGTGAGACCGTGTCTCTTAAAGAGAAACCCCAGAAAACAACTAATTGAACAAGTCCTTCTGGAGGGCCTCTCCTGTATGTAGGGCACTATGGTAGGCTGATGAAAGTAAAGAAATTCAGAGATAAGTCAGTCTTTTTAGGGAGCTTGCCTGAGTGAGGTCAGCATTCCCTTACACAGACTCCGTGGGGATCCAGAATACTAGCCATAGTTTTTGATAATCTGGAACAATTAATAATTATTCAGAATTTGAATCACATGTGCTTTCTACCATCTAGTTAAACTTTTAAAAGATGTGTTAAATTTACATATAAACTGCTTTAGTACCTCTCCATGATTTTAGCTCAAGTATGATAGAAAGAAGATATGTTCTTTGCCCTTGATTGCTATATTCCGATCTTAATGTTATGGGAAGAGACAGTAATACTGTGTTTGGTAGTAATATGTTTCAAAGATACTTTCTGGTCTAAATATATGATATCTATATACATTAATGAGGAGGGTCTTTAACACATGGCTTAACTGGTGCAAAAATTAGTTTTAAATGACTTCATCTGTTTTTAACTTCAGATAGTTATGTTATTATAAAAAAGAAAGAAAACAGAGATTCGGCCTCTCCCAGGCCTGTCATTTAACAATAACATAATTGGGAAAGTATCCTTGGCCTGTCTTCTGCTCTTCCCGCAGGATGGTGTAGGTCCCCCATATTCTTACTGAGATATACAGCAGACTTATTCATTCTTTCCAAGAGGTTCTCAAAACAGCAGACAGCTGTGAACACTTGATCCATGTTTGGCTTGGAATTCAGCATATGAGCCTCTCTGCTAGGCAGCGACTCCCTAGACCAGAGGGCTGTTACTTCAGAATGGTGTTGTGAAGTGAGGTGATGCTGCTGTATGACCTACCTAAGTGTGAGGTGTTCACCATCTGGATGGACAGGAGACACGTCACTCAGATGTGGGCTTGGCTTTCTCCCTCACTGGGGACTTGGTAAGCAAGAAAATTGCATATTTCTCATATATTCTATCTCCGTTTCCTTTTATTTATCAACTTGAATGTTCTTGCGAGTTGGGCCTCAGTGTGAAGGTAATGTGAATGCATTTAAAGAAAGGAAATGTTATGCATTGTAAAATGAATAATTGAAGCCATGCCAAGTGCATGATACTGTGCTTCTATGCCATTCTATCCTTTTTATTGCTTTTTTATTTTCAACTGGTCATTTATTACCTTTTTCTTCCTGCTTACTTAAAGTCATCTTTTCTTCATTTTTCTTCACCAGGAATCCATTTTCTTAGCTTTTTGGAGCAAATGGCTGCCTGAATATAGATTTGATTTTTCTTACGAAGCTCAGTTTCTTATAGAAATTCTTCAGTGAGATTAAACACTTCTTCATGGCAAAGGAGAAAGCTAGCTAGAAGGTGTCCCCGCACAATTTGATTTCCGCCTTCAATGAGACCCTGCCTCAGGGCCTCTGCCGCTGTGAAAGCTGCTGGCCGTTGAGACAGAACTGAGGGCCTGGCCTGGCTGTCCGTGTGTTGGCGGCTGTGGTTGAGTGATTAGTTGAAGGTACGATTGTGTGTTCGAGGCCCTAAGCCACCTTCAGTTTGCAGGAGACAATCTTACATTCTAATGGTGTTTGAAAGATGCATTCTTACCTTGCAGTACACATTTTAAGTGTTTAAATTGGGAGAGAGAAACGTTGTCATTTGTCATCTAAATGAGAAAGTTAAGGTTGTTTTATTCATTGTTTTCCCACTGTTTAGCAGAGTGCCTGGGATGTTACGTACTATGTTTGTATGGTGAGTGAATAGGTGGACAGATGGAGGGATAAATAAATTTAGTTGGTCTTTATTTTTTTTTTAATTTTATTTAAAAAGAAACGAATAGCAGATATGTTAAATATGAGGAAAAATAGCCAATTTGTAGCCTTTGCGCTCCCATTTCTTGGGCAGGTGAGTGGGGAATGTGATAATCCACCCGCTGCCTTACCTTGCGGGTGGGGTGTTCTGGGAAGGATATTTAAAAAGGCAGGATATTCAAAAAGAAGAAATAGCATCTCATTTGTTTCCATGCATTTTATGGGTATCTGAGAGAGGTAATTCAGACTTAACTCCTAGGTTGAAGTTCTTGCCTTTTTTTATTTACAGAACTGGCCTAGATAGTGACGTGTTACTCCCATTCTGGTTTTTATCCTTCCATCGGCCTGAAGTTATGACAGGGACAGGTTGTCACGATTCACACAGGTAAACAGGGAGATGCAGGGAGATGCAGTGCTGAGCCTTAGAGCCCTTAGCTTGTTTGTTAATAATCTCATTGAGAGTTATGATTTTTATGAAGAAGGGGAAGGACATGTTCTCTTGTCTATTCTATTCATAGCATGTTTTGGACCACGTTATCCTAGTCCTTAAAAAATTGTTTTTACTGAGTTACTCGTTAATGTTAAGCTTTTATTCATGTTGGCTATAGGAAATAATTGTAGATCCTGTTTCTGCATTTGGTGAAGTTGTTATAGTCATTATCCTTTATCTGATAGCTCTTCTGTGGCACTTCATTGGTGAATTTCCTTCAAAATTCACTATTGGGAAAAATGTCTTTCCTGGCTAACTAGACAGTTTCTTCATTTCTAATAATAAGATTTATGTAATCCATCCTGATTCTCTCTTTGTCCTCATCACAAGCATAATTAAGGCCAAGTTTTTTTATGCTTAGTGTTAACATTTTTGCAGTCTTCTGTTTCTTAAATGTTTTTACTTTTAAAAGTTATTATAAATAATGTTATTTTGTATGTGATTTTAATAAGGTACTTTAAATTTTCCTTGGAAAGAGTACGTTTTTAATAGATTCTTTAAATTAACAGCATATATTCATTGTTCATTAAGTACTTCCATTGAATTTGTGCTTATTGCTTCTATAACCTTTTTCAACTAACTCCGGTAAATTTTTCTTTTGTGTTTAGTCCTGGGCCAAACTGAATATCTCCAAATTTAGGTGCACAAACACTATTTTATTTAAGATCTTAAGATTGTAGTATAAGAACTTGAAGAAAAGAGAACTGATCTTTTATTTCTAAAAGCTTATGAATCCCTTCTGAGAAGCTGAATGATATAAGTCATTGCCAAACCCCAAACCCATGTTCATTATCTCCAGCTATGATTATAGCCCTTAATTGAAATGTGGTTTAAGGGAAGGTTTGGATCATTATCTTTTTTCCTGCTACTCAGTGTCTACTCTTATTTGTGGTAACACTGTTTTCTGGGAAGAACAGCTATGAGATTTAAATTGTGTAGTTAATTTTCTCATGTTATATTTTTGCAGCTACTTAGGGCACTGCAGTAGTCACGAATCAACTGAATTTTCCCTGACGCCTTTTATTCTTGTTAGTGTTTTTGGAATGACACCTGTGGGAAGCAGGCATCTGGATCCTGTAGGAACACAGATCATTCTCGATGAATCCTGTTTCTTGTCAACCCTTTCTCTGTTTAGAATTCTTTTAATTATTTCATGTACAGAACATTACATGAAAATCTATAGAGATATGGGTCTGTACGTGCTAAGATACACTGGTGGGGCTGTAGGTCCTTATCTAGCTTTGCTGAGCTTCATTTTGCCAACTCGTAACTATCTTTTGCATGTGGTTATTGTTACAATAAAAGGAAATATTTTTAAAAATCTTGAAGCATTATGTCTGGCTACGTTCAGTAATAAGTCAATTAGAGTAATAAATGTTTCTAAGCCTTTGGTGGTGGTTCCTTTATTCTCTAATCTGTGTAACAAAATTCTTGTGTAAAATGTAGCGAGAGTTGGCTTATTCTTTGAATCTTAATGACTTTAGCATAGCACAGCTGATAATTTGTTTCCAGGACATACCCTTATTCACCTTATATCTCTCTATGTGGGGTTTCCTATGTGCTGTCTCCTCTTGAATTTGATTTAGCTTTGTATCAATGTGCTTGTGCATTTTTTTGGTGAGTTATATACACAAGTGATAATACTGTATTCTTAAACTATCCTCTTCTTGGTGGAAATACCAGTAAAGATAATCATTATTTTCATTTACTTACCAGTCATCCTTCAGAACTAATTTCTGATAAGCAGAGTTGTCTTGACATAATGAAATAACTCCTGCCTCTCGTCTTCTGTCCCAACAGGCCTTTTCCTTGCACGTCAGCTCCTCTTCCTCTCCAGCCAGTTCTGGCCTCTCTTGTTTTTCTTTACCCACTCCTGGGAGTCTGCGGGATATTCTCCCCTCTGCCTGCTTGTCTGGTTTCAGCTCTTGCGTACCTCGGGGATGATTTCTAAAGCACATCTAAAGTTGAAAAGCGATAGGATGTGAGCTCAGGAGTTGGAGGTTGCAGTGAGCTGTGACCATGCCGCTGCACTGTAGCCTGGGCAACAGAGGGACCCTGTCTCAAAGTGATAGAAGAAGGAAAACCCTCCTGCTATAAACTCTTAGAAATACTGAGAAAGATACAACAAATGTCGTTTAAAAATTTTTATCAGAAGAAAGTGAGAGCAATCCACAAGTGGTAAAAAGAAAGAGGAGTGTCCTAGAGAGTGAGAGAAAGAAGGTCTAAAACCAGAGGGGTAAGTGAGCACCGAGGGCTGGGGCCTGGGTCCTGGGGAGGCCAGATGAAGGCTAAGCTGGAAAACAAACAAACAAACAAACAAACAAACAAACAACTCAGAAATATTCCGAAGTGATCGGGCTGCTTCTTAACTTAAAATAAAAAGTCTCTCTTGAGACTCTTGGGTTGGGGATTTGAATTTATGCTACCTACGTGGTCTGGAAACCCCCAAGCTGAGAAACGAATCTAAATAAATACTTCTGAGTTGGACGTGCCCAGGGGTGCTTGGCAGAAATAAATACAGATCCCCTCTGGAGGAGTGCTACCTTCAGCCCACTAATTAAAAGCTCTGAATATGCTAACAACAAAAACATTGCTGGACATAGAAGGAAAGGAGCCACCATGAATGACAGTCAGCTTAGAGTCGATTATGACGTGCCGTCTGTGTCATTCATTCATTGCTAAATTTTTTTATCGACCACTCATTATGCACTAGGTACTATTCCCACTGTTGTGGTTGTAACGGCAAAACATTCTATGAGGAAATGGGTCCTGAGATGTTGACCGGAGGATTTGGTACATTTGGCCCCAGGCCCCTGCCCACTTTTGGGTTTTGAGTCAGTGCCAGAAAACGCTGGTGCTTTCCGGGTCCCAGTTTGAAAACTTCTGATTTATGATAGTTCCTTTATTTTACAAATGAAAAAGCTGAGACCACAGTGGTTAAGTAACTTGCCTTAAGTATGAACTTCAGTTTCCTTGTCTACAGAATGGGGACAGTATTTACCTCATAGGGGTCTGATTAGAGGTTAACCGGCACATCATCTGCCACAAATACGTTGTTTCTGTTCCATCCCCTTTAAATAGTCCCAGATGGAACAGGGACTACCTATTTCCCCACTGCTCAGGCTAGATGCTTTTCGGTTGCTGGTGTGATTCCTCAAGATCTTTGATTGTTCAAGCCCATGCAGAGCTCTACACTTTCATTTTTTGCTGCTCTCGGATTATTTCATGGTTGTGAGTTTTGCCTTCATAACACTGTGACCTATTTAAGTTCAGGCCCCAGATCTGTGTTTTCGTATTATCTTTATATTACCTAGCCTTGGACTGATCTCTTGGTAGGTGTTTTGTTTTGTTTTGTTTGAGACGGGGGCTCACTCGGTTGCCCAGGCTGGAGTGCAGTGTTGTAATCATAACTCACGGTAACCACTGTATTATCTGTGACTATTAAAGAGGGTGGAGAAGGAACAACAACATATTCGGGGCAGACGATGTGCTGTGTGACGGTCATAGCACCCCCTGTGAGGTAGATATTATTCCCATTCTAACTGCTGGGCTCAAGCCATCCTCCCGCCTCAGCCTCCTGTGGTAGATGTTTTCTAGTAGTTGTTTATTGTCGTTTGAGTAAACACAGTAGTGCCATTGTGATGAGGAAATGAAAATATTTCTGTCCAATATGTCATTATGTGAGAGTTTTGGCAAGGTAAGGAACTATTTTTGCTGGCTGTTTACAATGTAGACATCTGTATGCTGCTCTTAGTCCCTTGTTGATGAGATGATTCTTACCTGGTTTCCTGCCGCAGGTTCCTGCTGCAGTTTCCCTTGTAGTTGGGGCCTGCTGGCTCCTTCCATGCCAGGCCCGGTTGTGAGTGCTGCCCACCACACGGGGACTCTTTCTTTCTGTGTGTTGGAAATTGTTGAATAGCCCACAGCCACTTCTTATTTAGGATTGGAAGTGCTTCCGTTTGTATGGGCACTGGTCCGTGGGTTAGACTGTTCTTTGCTGTCCTGCCCTGCCCTGTGGCCTAGATGGACAGTTTGGGCGCGCCCTCTGTGTCCTCCCTGCCCATCTGTTGGCCAGGGCCAGGCGCTTCTGCTCTCCATTGGAACCAGCAAGGAATCACTTGGAACTCGTCCCCTCCATAGAGCCCGACTGCGGCTGGGCTATCGCCAGGGCTCTGTTCAGTCGCTGGCTGCGTTTCAGCTCTCCATTTGAGCCCTTTCTATATGAAAAACATGAAAATGCCAGGGGATTATTTTTGCAAGTGAAAAAGATCGCAGCAGATGTGAAAACAGATTTACTCATCATGATGTAAATTGGTGTTTTGTTTTCATTTTAGTTTAACAATATATAGGTATTCATGAAAATATTTGGCTGTAAAAAATTAGGAAAATTACAAACTGCCATTGTCTGTTCCAATCTATTCAATTCAGTTTCTTTGGAAAGAATTTCTAATTGTAAATTTAAAAATTTACTGAAATTTGTGCTAGTTAAGCTTTAAAAGTTTTAAGTAATAATCCAGAAGACATTTTAAAATTCAGATTTACCATAATTGTACCTTTCTTTGTACAGATAATTTTCAGGAATATGGTAGTGGAAGTACAGGGTAAAATTGTTTCACTGTGTCCTTTATTTTCTCTGGCAATTATTTCTACATTTTTCTTTTTTATAAAGGAAACTGCTTATGTTTTGTATTTCCTCTGTAGCCATGACCAGAAAGTAATTTTTTTTACTGTACCTAAACTTTATTCTTACGTACATGTTAGTTTGAATTTTCTGTTACCATGTGTCTATGAAAAGATCTTTTCTTACTAGTAGTAGTCATAGTAAATTTCAGTATGCGTGGTGATATCACATCACATAACCGCCATGTAACTGTGGGATATTGGCTGGAGCTTGGAGATATTTTTAGCTGCTTGGCACTCTTTATTGTAATGGTATTTATTAGTAATTCAAGACAAATTTTATTATATAGTTATGCTCAATGTATTTACTGTTATCCAAGACTACAGTGTTTTAGATGACTGCAACTTAGCTTTTTAAGAGCCCCAAATTTTTATTTCAGCTCTTTCACTGAAACATTTTCTATAATATGCAACTTCCTTCTTACTTAGAAAATGGTAAATATAATAAGACCTGTAATTTACCATTCAGGGTCATCTCTTTTTTTGTGAGGATGAACAGTGATGCTTTTGGAAGGGGTTAGAGTGTTGGGCTTCTTCCTACATTTAACGGTAACTTATCAGTGAATGTTTATTTAGAATTCTTTTCTAGGTCTGGAGATTTGGTGATGAAGGCCTTCCTTGCCCTTAGAAAGTTCAGATTGTAGTAGGAAAGATAAACCAGGAAACAAATCTTAGGATACAATGGGATGTTTGCTGTGAAGAGAGAGGAGGCAGACCGGGGCCATATGGGTTTGAGATCCAGGCAGGTCTGTGTTCAGATTACAGGGCGAATGGAGTTGTATTAAGCTCCATCTAGCACTTGTGTGGCCAAAGGTATGCATGCATGAGTGTTTATTTCTGCCTGTGACAATGAAAAGACTTTTCTAGTATTTTGCTGGCCTATAAAAGAATACAATTTATAACATCATTGGGAAAGCATTTTTATTCCTACATAGGGTCACTTGTTCCTGGGGGAAATCATTTTTAACACCATGTACAAATAAAAGCACTTTTATTCAATCGAACGTACATTTATCGAATATCTAATGTGTGTGTATGTATATGTATATGTATATATACACACACACACTATATTTGCTAGATGTCTTGATGACAGGCATTTAAAGATCCTCACCCTGAAGTAACTCCGAAGTTAGCAGGGATGACAGGGGCTCAAGTACCCATAATATGGTATAAACTTGAATGAGCAACTTAATAAAAATGTGCTGTGAAGATTAAAGAAAAGAAGTCCATACCTACTAGGGAGGAGCTGACAAGGATTTGTGGAATAGGTAGTTTGAAGGTGCATCGTGAAAGATGGCTAAAATCGGGGGAATTTGGGATGAGTGTTGTAATACGAGGGATTAACTTGGGGCTTGGAACAAGCAGTAAGTGTACTTTGAAAGAGCATAATTTTTACAGAGGACAGAGGTGAAAGATGAGGCAGCAAAGATAGCTGTGGGGCCATTCCATGAAGTGCCCTGAATGCCAGGCGAGGAGGGTGTTCTGAGGCAGTGAATGTGATCAAGTGACTGCTCTTAAGGTGACAAATAATATTATTGCAGCTGTCCTTTAGCCCGATGGTAAAATGGGTGAGTGGTAATAGAGGGGAGGTCATTTGGTTAGTGCTAAGATCATTGAAATTATCAGTTGGTTTGAATTCTGGTTTCTGCACTTAATGTGCTGGTGGACTTTAACTTCAGGCAAGTTGCTTAAAACCTTTCCTGAGCCTAAGTTTTCTCATAGAGAAAATGGTAATAATCATCCCTTCTTTACATGGCTGTCTTAAATGACATAACATTTGTGAAATCACCTTTATTATTGTATGTGCATTTGTTTGGGATTTCAGCCTAAGCGGTTTTCTTCCTTTCTAATCTTACTATACCTTTTGTTTCTTTTTCTCATTTTACTTTGCTGGCTAGGACCGCCTGTAGAGTGTGACCGTAGGATTCTCATCTTCCTACTCTGGTTAGGATTTCTAGTACAGCATGATATAGACACTCTTACCTTGTTTCGCTATTAAATATGTTTGCTATAGATTGTTGGTAAATATCCTTTATCAGAATAAGGAAGTTTTCTTCCTAATTTGGAATTTATAAAAAATGAG
>RJWJ010013720.1:0-33990 GCA_004363605.1 Indri indri | reverse complement strand
ATATTGATTAATAACTATTCATACTTTTTTTTGAGATAAGGCCTCACTCTGTTGATCTGACTGGAGTGCAGTGGCACACCCATAGCTCACTGAAACCTCAAATTCCTGGCCTCGAGTGATCCTCCTGCCTTGGCCTTCCATAATGCTGAGATTACAGGCCTGAGCCACCACGCCCAGCCTCGTATCTATTCATTCTTGATTTGGGTGTCTTATAAAGATGGCATGAAGTAAAAGACTGTGTAGAAATGTGTTAGTTATAGAGAATTAAACAGTATTTAATAGTAGACATATCTTTACATACCTTTTGATAGTTTTCATGTTACAGATTACATCTGATCTAGTTTGGGCAGCTATTATTTCTTTTTTTGTACAAATAAGACAGTAAACTAGGCTCAAAGAAAATAATAAGCAACTTGACCAATGAAACAGCTACTAAGCCACAGAACTAAGAGTAAAACCAGCTGTATTGATTCCTAGGTGTGAGCACTTTTTCCCTACTTTGCATTAATGGAAAATATTTTCTCATTGTTAATTGATATCCATTTTTAAATTTCATGAAAGGAGTGTCCACAATTCTCCGATTTCTATTTGTGCTTATAGATTACCTTGCAAATCCAATATTAGAGGCTCTTAAAGCCTTATGAATTAGTAATTGGCAGTCCTAAAGTAAATTTTAAAGATGGTCCTCCCACCCAGAGCAATATGTTTCAATACTCAATAAATATTTGTTTAATGAAATAAGTGACTTAAAAAATCAGTATGTTATGTTAAAATACCTGTATTAGTAAGAGTACAATAAAGAATTTCAGTTTTTGCTCATTTACTCTTTTACTAATTTTAACTGATGAATATAATAGTGTAAAAAACTCAACAAGAGGAGGCTGGTTTATTGGTAGGCAGTACTGACTTTGCAGAGAGGGTAAAAAAAACTTGAAGAGTGGATCAAATATAGAAATCATAGACTTGGAAGGTACACAAAATGTGTAATTCTGGAATATAGTCTCAAAGAATCTTCAGGTCCTCGTAAAAAAAGATATTATTCCCTTTTCTCTGTACATTGTGGGATATTCTTTTAAGATTGTGGTTCTTCATGAGGGGTATACTTCAGAACTATTGGTGGATACATGTGTCCAGATCCCGCCTTTGGAATTTCTAAATCTGTAGGTCTGGGGTTGTGCCTATGCACTTCTGTGTCTTGTTCTAGAAAGGGCTCTGATGTGCACTGTGATTGAGAGCCACTCCTGCAAGACAGTGTTTCATAAGCATATTCTGCAGGCCACTTATATCAAAATCACCTGAAATGTTGGTTTAAAGTACAAGTTTGTGTGCCTCATCCTGGAGCTTTTGGGAATGGGTCTTGGAAATTTGAATTTTTAATAAATATCTCAGGCTATTCTTTGTTGTACTAAAGTTTGAGACCACTACATTAAGAGAGTGTTTATATAATGTCTTCAATTTTGGACTTGGAAAAAAATAAGAGAGTGTTTATGAATCTCAATCTGTTAGTGGGCAGTGAAATCAACTTAGTAGGTCACAATCTGGAAGTGAAATAGAATAAAAAATGTCAGAGTATATCACATGCAATAAAGGTAAATCTGGGTTGCATTTATGTATATATGTATGTGTGTTCTGGGTCATAGTGCAACATGCATTTCCTAATGATTTACAGACCTACAGATTTAGAAATTCCAAAGGCGGGATCTGGACACATGTATAATCCCAGCACTTTGGGTGGCCTGGGTGGGAGGATCACTGGAGGCCAGGAGTTTGAGATCAGCCTGAGCAACATAGCAAGATGCTGTTCCTATAAAAAATTAGCCTGATGTGGTGGTGCTTGCCTGGGGTCCTAGCTATTTGGGAGGCTGAGACAGGAGGATTACTTGAGCCCAGGAGTTCGAGATTACAGTGAGCTATGATAGGGCCACTGCATTCTAGTCTGGGTGGGAAAGTGAGACTCTGTATCTTAAAAAAAAAAAAAAAAAAAGGGAAATCTGAAAACCTAAAATAGCTGAGCCACAGACACACATTTAAAAGTAAACTTTTCACTGTAACTATAATCAAGTAATAATTAAATCAGAGCTTAATAAGACTGTTATCCAAGATGGCATATGGTTATTTATAGTAAAGATAGACTTTTGAACCTCCAGTAATGGACTCTTTGACTAATATCCTCCATCATATATTCTCTATTTTTCTTGACTGGATTGAACATTTTGTTTTCCTTAAAAATGACTGCGTATATTATTATAAGAATAATAAACATGAATATATAGATTTGACAGAGAAAAGATGTCAATCATAATTGGCTAAATGACTTTTTTTTTTAATTTTAGGAATTATATAGTCAATGGCAGAAAAGTGGTCAATTTTTTCTGGAATCAATAGCATACAATATAACTTGGGATCCCACAGGTAAGAAAATAAAAGCAGTATTAACTGAAATGAAATAACACTTGCCTAGGCTATTGCTTTTATTATTCTCATGTATTTCAGTTCTGCTCCTTGTGAAGTTGTGGAGAATATAAAAGTAAGTAATACAGATTATACCCTTTTAGAGTTTATACTGAAATGGAAACAAATATGCGCTGTAATAGATGATAAAATATGGTAAATGCCATAATGTGAATTTTTAAAAAATATAAATTGTTTTTGGAAAGAGACATTAATTCTCTCTGGAGAATCAAGGTTTCATCGAAGAGGCACCTTTTGACTTGAGATTAGATAGTTTTTAACAATGAGGGTGGGGTTGATGGAGCAGGAAAAAGTGAATTATAAGAAGAGATGATTAATCAGTTACCTATTTCTGCATTAAAAAAAAAAATCCCATGTGCTCATTTTGGTGGCACAAATGTAATACTAAAAAGAAAAAAACAAACCATCCCAAAACTTAGTGGCTTAAGACATCAGTCATTTTATTGCTTTTGATTCCACAGGTCAAGAATTATTACAGGGCTGGCCACGGTGGTTCATGCCTGTAATCCTAGCACTCTGGGAGGCCAAGGTGGGAGGATTACTGGAGCTGAGGAATTCAAGACCAGCCTAAGCAAGAGCGAGACCCAGTCTCTGCTAAAGATAGAAGGAAATTAGTCTGGCGTGGTGGCATGTGCCTATAGTCCCAGCTCCTTGGGAGTCCGAGGGAGGAGGACTGCTTGAACCTAGGAGTCTGAGGTTGCTGTGAGCTAGGCTGAGGCCACGGCACTCTAGCCTGGGTGACAGAGCCAGACTCTGTCTTAAAAAAAAATAATAATAATAATTACAGGGCTTCGTGGGAATGGCTTGCCTCTTGTTCCATGTGGTATTGGCTAAAGCAGCTTGTCTGCAGTTAGATGATCCAAGCAAGAGTCCATGCAAGGCTTTGTTCACATATCTGGGCCTTGGTGCTTTCTATTGCTGGAATGCCTTTGTTCTTCTCCACATGATCTTTTTTTGTATGGCCTCTCCAGCAGAGTAGCCTGGATTTTACATGGTGGCTGGATTCTGAGAGTAAAAGCAGAAGCTGCAAGGATTTTTAAAGCCTGGACTTGGATGTCCCAGAATGTTATTCCTGCCACATTATATGGTCAAAGCAAGTCACAAGTCCAGCTCCTATTCAAGGATGGGAGAAATAGACTCCACCTCTTAATGAAAGATATGACAAAGTCATATTGCAGGAAAGCATGGACACAGGGAGACATGATTTCTTGGGAGCCATTTTTACTATTCTACCACAATGAGCAAAGGCACAGAGAAAGAAAGCACAAGATACATTCTAATAAAGATTATTTCTTCATTGGGGCTGGAGTGAGTCCCAATAAATGGTGGTAAGGAGATAAGACTATAGTATGTTATGGAAGGCCTTTAAAGTCATGCTAAGGAATTTGAATTTAATTCTTTTTAATTGTCTAAAAATTATTATAGGTTTTTGGAGGAGGCTAGTAATGTGCTAAGATTTATGGTTTTGCAAGATTTGTCTGCTGTCAGTGAGTTAGAAGGGTCAGTGGCAGGAGGAACAGGAGGCAGAGTGACCTTTGGGGAAGATGCATTGACAGTAGTCAAGAAATACGAACTTGTTTCAGTGCCTTTTCCAAAGTAGGTGCTCAATTAATATTAAATGAATTAATGAATAATGGTAGGAGTACATGATATGAAATGTATTTAGGCAATAGAATTGACATTACTTAACTACTGGATTTGAGATTACTTTGAGAAAATCTATGATCACAAGAAGAAGAGTGACATGTATGAATGTATGAGTTAGATGTAGTGGAACATAGATATCGTTTGGACATGTAGAGTTTGAGAAGCTCGCATATCATCAAGCAATAGATAGAAATTTGAATCTAGAACATAAGAAGTCCTTGGAATATAAGAAATCATCAGTTTTTTTTGTTTGTTTGTTTTGTTTTTGAGACAGAGTCTTACTCTGTTGCCCTGAGTAGAGTGCTATGGCATCAGCCTAGCTCACAGCAATCTCAGACTCCTGGGCTCAAGCAATCCTCCTGCCTCAGCCTCATGAGTAGCTGGGACTACAGGCACGTGCCACGACACCCGGCTAATTTTTCTATTTTTAATAGGGGGTCTCACTGTTGCTCAGGCTGGTATGGAACTCCTGAGCTGAAGTGATCCTCCACTTAGGCCTCACAGAGTGCTTAGATTACAGGCATGAGCTAACATGCTCTGCTGAAATCATCAGTTTAGATAGAGGAGACTTAGTTTTCATAATATAGTAGATGAAATGGGTGAGGAAAATGTTGATTTAGGACATAAAATTAGAACCTTTGGAAATTGTTTTAGAAGATAAAAGATACAAGTATACTTGTAGAATTTTTTTAATCATACAATGTTTTAAAATGTTTCTTCTCATGAGATTGTAAGATTGATGCTTACTAGCTGGTAACCTAACTATATCTTGTATGTGTACGGTGAAAAGTCAGACCAGGGTTCAAACTTGGCATTTAGTACAGCACTTTGTTCATAACTGTACTATAGGTAGAGTGACTTATATCCTAGTTCATGCCTATTGTCCTCATGTGATTATTAATAGTGTAGCCTTTTACTCTCACAAGTGTTCCCTATTTGAATGATATTTTTTTTTTTTTTGAGACAGGGTCTCACTCAGTTGCCCAGGTTAGAGTGTAGTGGTATCATCATAGCTCACTGCAACGTCAAACTCCTAGATTCAAGTGATCCTCCTAGCTCAGCCCCCTGCGTAGCTAGGACTACGATCCCGTGTAATCATGCCCAGCTAATATTTCCTTTGTTTGTTTTTTTAGAGACAGGGTCTTGCTATGTTGCCCAGGCTGGTCTCAAACTCCTGGCCTCGAACTGTCTTCCCACCTCGGCCTCCCAAAGTGCTGAGATTACAGGCAAGCCACGGTGCCTGTCCTTTTCTGTTTTTTCATAGAGACAGGGTGTCACCATGTTGCTCAGGCTAGTCTCAAACTCCTGGCCTCAAGGGATCCCTGCAAAGTGCTAGGATTACAGGTATAAACCACTGAGCCCAGCCTGAATGATAAATTTTATGGTTACTCTATTATAGCACTACAGTCTGTTGTATTTATTTGTTTACATGCTGTTTGATTTTTTATTAGACATCGGCAGAGATTTCTATTTTATTCTACATTTTATTTATCTTTAGGTTCCCAGAAAATATTATGCTCTCAGTGAATGTTCACATTATTTGACTGCTAGTTCTGTGATTATGAACCAGGTTACTTAACAGATCAAGAATGATTAACTGATTTGAAAATTAAGTATCTATTTCCCAAGATTATTTTTTAATGCTCAGAAATGACAATATTTATGAAAGTACTTGTTAAATGATAGAGTCCTATAAAAATATTGTTAATGAGCAACTGGCTGCCTACTTGAAGTATCATATTAATAACTACAATGAAAACATTTAATATTTGAGTTGGGTGATATTTCTTATTTTATTTTGTTTATTTATTTATTTTAAGAGACAGGATCTTGCTCTGTCACCCAGGCTGGAGTGCAGTGGTATTGATCATAGCTCATTGTAACCTTGAATTCCTGGGCTCAAGCAATCCTCCTGCCTAAGCTTCCTGAATAGCTAGGACTACAGGCATGCACCACCATACTTGGTTAATTTTTAAGTTTTTGGTAAAGATGAAGTCTTGCCGTGTTGCCCAGGCTGGTCTCGAACTCCTGGCATCAAGTGATCCTCCTTCGCTGGCCTCCCAAAGTGCTGGGATTATAAGCATGAGCTACCATGCCCAGCCTATTTTACTATTATTATTATTATTATTATTATTTTTATTTTTAACTATGATCAACAAAAAGAGAAATTTCCTTAAGCTTGGAAGTTTTGTATCTGTGGTGTGTCAGTACTGTTGTTTCAGAGGCTAGTATTAATGTTAAATTTATTTAAAATTATCTTTACAGAGTTGCATTACAAGATAATTACTTATTTTCTTAGCATATCTAGTAATGGCTTGACAACAGCTTATGATTATTGATTATCTTGATTATCCTTTTCATCTCGATTGGCTTACAATTCATATTTAATTATTTATCATTATTTTTCTATTTAGTGGTTTTTGAGAAATATGTTATTTACTATAATAAATATTTGGGAACTATGAGTATATTACTTTTACAAGTAAACTTTGTAATTATTAATATTTATAAACAGATTTAAATATTATAAGTGAAATATTAGTATTTCGATTTTGCTTAATATTTGCTTACTATAATATGCCAGGTATTATGATATAAAAAGAATTTTTAGATGGTGTTAGTAAACTGTAGTGCTTTTATGTTGTGTCCACATTCACTATTGTATGTTGCCTACATCATGAGATGTTCTGTTTTAGACTTTTTATGCTTTTTTTCCTACTTTAATATTCATGCCTCTGTCCTTTGTGTTTTAAATCAGTATACCATACCATGCCTTACATACGTTTGTTCCATTCCATACCTGGGATTAATTATTTTGTATTGTATATTAGTCTTAATCCTTTATGAGATACCTTAATTTTATCTTCAGTTTATGTTCAACAAAAGAAAACTTGTGATTGTTGGTAAATTCAAAAGTGGAATAATAAGCATATTTAAATGGAATATATTTGTACTTTTTGTGCTTTTATTTTTCTATGTAACTTTCTGCCTGTTGCTCTACTATTTATTGAGCTTCTGCTAACTGCCTGACCTGTGCTAGAGACTTCATACATATGATAACTAACCTTTACAACAACTCTATACAAACCTCAAATTTTTTTTATTATTTTTTAATTTTTGTTTTTTTCCCGCTCCCTCCTCCCCCTCCATACCTTGAATTTTATAGATCAGAAAATTGAGGCTTAGAGGTTGTCCGACTAGATAAAATTCACATGCCTTTTTTTCTTTTTTTTTTTTTGAGACAGAGTCTCACTCTGTCAGCCGGGCTAGATTGCCATGGCGTCAGCCTGGCTCACAGCAACCTCCAACTCCTGGGCTCAAGTGATCCTCCTGCCTCAGCCTCCCAAGTAGCTGGGACTACAGGCATGCGCCGCCATGCCCGGCTAATTTTTTCTATATGTTTTTAGGTGTCCAGCTAATTTCTTTCTATTTTTAGTAGAGACGGGGGTCTAGCTCTTGCTCAGGCTGGTCTTGAACTCCTGACCTTGAGCGATCCTCCTGCGTCGGCCTCCCAGAGTGCTGGAATTACAGGCGTGAGCCACCGCACCCGGCCTCACATGGCTAATTAAGTGGCTTACTCGGGGTTCAGACACAGGGATTTCTGATCTAAAGTCTGTGCTTTTGCCACAGACCT
This sequence comes from Indri indri, assembly GCA_004363605.1. Taxonomy (NCBI): domain Eukaryota; kingdom Metazoa; phylum Chordata; class Mammalia; order Primates; family Indriidae; genus Indri; species Indri indri. The sequence goes on along the minus strand of RJWJ010013720.1, from coordinate 26,237 downwards.
ACTTTACTTTTGATATAAGAAAGTGATCGTTCCAGAAGGACACAAACGCATAGTCCTTAATTGCCAAAGTGGAATAAATGTATTTATTGTCAACTTTTTTGCCAAAATTGTCCTCCTTTGTCTTCTTGGTATGGATGAGAGTACAATTCTCAAGTCATAAAGTTGGAATCTGATTTTGAAACCTCTTATTTTTTTCCCTGTTTTTAGTTGGTGTCAAGTCATGACAATTCTGCTTTTTGAAATGGCGTAAAAATCTTTGCTTTAATATTTGGTTGAGAGCCTCATGATTTTTTTACCATCTGAATTATTGTAGTTAATTAACCAGGTTTCTTTGGTTCTTATGTTTTCCTAATCTTGTGTCTTTAGAGTTATTTTCTAAAAATGACTTTTAACCTTTGTGTATTAGAATCTTTGAAAGTATGATGAAAGTAAGGATTATCTATAGAAAAATACCCATCTTATATACAACTTTTGTATATTATCTCAATATAGGGAGGTTCACAGGCCTTTTCAAGTCCATCTGTTTTCTGCCCCTCTTCCCCCCACCCCAGTTAAGACCCCTTGTTCTAAAATACAGATTCAATTAGGTAGCTCCCTCCCCGTTTAAAAATTTTTGTACTCTCAACTACCTTTAGCAAAGTCCAAATACCTTATGAACTTGAGAAATGCTTCACAGTCTCACCCTGGCATTTTTTTCCAACCTTATTTCTTTTTCCAGCCTTGCTATGTACTTTTTTACTTAACCATACCAGGTTATGAGGCATTCTTGGGAAAATATATGAACTCACATGCCTTCCTGTCTTTGTTCATTAATGGTCTCCTTCCTGAAATACTTGCCTCTTTTACTGCTTGTTCATCCACCAAGGCCAGGTTGCATTTCATCACTTTCCCTGACACTTTCACTACAGCTACACATTAATTTCTCCTTCCTGTGGGTTTCCATACAACTTTGCACACATTTTTATCATGTATGGTACTTTTACATTGTGTTATAATATTTCTGTCTCTCTACTGAAATGTGAGCTGATCGTGAAAAAAGACGGTGTTTTGTCATTGTATCACTAGTGCCTAGCACAGTGCCTGGTACAAAGAAAATGCTCGTTAAATGTTTGTTGAATGAGAAGTTATAAGATGTGTTCCCTTCCTTCGTAAGCTATTTCAACAAAATTAAAACATAGCCTTGTCCCCCCTTCTCCAAATACCTTTTTGTTATTTGACTTTTTAAAGACATTATATTATCTTTATAGTATTATATGAAGCTCTTTAATGCGTAACTGAACTGACTATTAAATACCTGAATAATAAATGTTGAATATTTTTTTAGGCAGTCGTCTTTTAACTGGTTCCAACTATTTGCAACTGTGGTCCAATACTAACTTAGAGAAGCCAACTGAACATGAAAATCCGGATAAAACGGATCTTAACTTCGGGGATTGGAGATGCATTTGGCATTGCAAGTAAGCAATTAGTTAGGGGATTAAACGGATAAACCTGTTTTACATGGTTTTGTTACACTATAAATGTATTTTAGGTTGTGTAAAACCACGGTAACATAAACAGTATTGATTTTTAGGCTGTGATGTGCCTTTTCTTGTACACAAGAAAGTAGAATTCACTACTTCTCTGTTCTACAGATCCATTTTTTAAAAAGTCAAATCAAATAACTAGGAGGAAACATAAGAAATATGTAAGGCTTATATGGAAATCATTAAATAACAAACTTGCTAAATTATATGAAAGGAAAAAGAGACACCTTTCATCCTTTTGAATGGAAAGCTTCCTATTGTGAAGACATGTATTTTTCCCACATTTATCTATATATTGAACATAATCCTTTTCTTTTTTTGAGATAACGTCTCACTCTGTTGCCCAGGCTAGGGTGCTGTGGCATCAGCCTAGCTCACAGCAACCTCAAACTCCTGGGCTTAAGCAATCCTCCTACCTCAGCCTCCTGAGTGGCTGGGACTACAGGTGTGTGCCACCATGCCCGGCTAATTTTTTTCTGTAGTAGAGATGGGGTCTCGCTCTTGCTCAGGCTGGTCTCGAACACCTGAGCTGAAACGATCCTCCCGCCTCGGCCTCCCAGAGTGCTAGGATTACAGGTGTGATCCACTGCTCCTGGCCACCAATCACATTTAAAAAAGTAAAAATAAACACGTAAAATTATATTATTTAACCTAATATATATAATATATCAACATGTAATCAACTTTTTAACTGTTACAGATAGTTTATAGTCTTTTTTTATGCTAAGTTTTAAAAATCCAGTGTATATTTTACTGTACATCTCAATTTGGACAAGCCACATTTCAAGTTCAATAGTGACATGTGGTTAGTGGCTATCATACTGGACAATGTAGCTCTAAAATATAAAACTTCACCTATGTTTTCTTCTAATGTTTTTGTTTCAGTGTATAGAAGCTCAAGTTTTTTCTTCCATCTGACATTTGTTTTGGTATGAGTTATAAAACAGACTCTAACTACGTTTTCCCTCCACAGAGCTAGCTAGTTTGCCCCACTGTAAAGTGTTATATTATATACTGAATCTCCATGCATAACTGAGTCTAATCCTGGACCCTAATCTGTCTGCTCCTACATCAATAACAAAATGCTTTATCAACTATAGCTTTAGAGTTCATTTTACTATACTATATATCTTTATTCCTCTTGTCTTTTAGAGTTTCCCATATTTATCCTTTCAAGTAAAGTTTAGAATTATGGTCAAAGGTAGAAATTCTAATAGGATTTTGACTGATAGGAAATTTAAAATGACATATTTGGTTGACATTTGTCATTTTTGTTATATTGCTATTGGATGAGAAGTGCTGCGTTAGAGTGAGGGGAAAAGTTTCTAAGAATGACACCAGAACTAGAAACTTAAAGGAAAGGAAAAATTAATAGTTTTGACTGTATCAATAAAACATTTCTATAAAGCAAAAAGACCACAAGGAAGAAACAAAAACAGGAGGAGAAATATGTGCAATTTGGGTTAATGCCTTTTTAAAAGGCTATCTTAAAAATATAATTGAAAAAGAACAGATACCACAATAGTAAACAACAGTGAGCAATGGAGAGAAAATTCTAAAAAGATGTAGAACATATGAATAATAAGCATATTTAAGAGGTGATTGACCTCAGTTGAAATCAAGAAATGTGAAATCTTCAGAAAGAAGAGGATGAATGATCTCTATTAATAATATTTAGAGAAACAGGTACTCTTATAAACTGTAAATAAGGGAGTGCAATTGATACTATCTTACTATAGGGCATTTTGGAAGTATGAATCAACAGGCTTAGTTTTTTTCATATCCTTTTAGATAGCAATTCCAGGTTTCATTCATTTATTCAACAAATATTTGTGGAGTGCTGATCGTATTCCAGGCAGCTGTAAAAGTGCTTGGAATATTGCAGTGAACAAATAGGGGGAGAAAGAAAATAAACCAGTAAACTAGCATAACATGATGTTAAATGAAATCCTTCCTAACTCAGTCTTACATGAAGCAGTGGTAGCACAGATATCAGATACCAAAGTGAGAGTAAGGAAGACCTATATAAAGAACTTGTGGAGGAGACTTCAAAGGAGCTGATTCCATGTATTTTCCACCCTCAGCTAGGTCATGGATATAAAAAAGGGTTAACATGTAGAGAAGGAATAGGATTTTGCATAAATAATTTCTTTAGAAAGAGTTGCAGCTTTGCTTTCAAATCTTTCATATAAGGGCTGCAAGGGAGGAGCAGAAAAATGTTATATTGCCTTTATCACAGTTCCATTGAGAGACTTCCGTTGAATGAATTGAGCTCTTGAAATGTGTTTTATGCAGTTTTGAGAGAGGAGAAAAGAAAGTTAAGTTCAGCGTATACAGGCCGGCACGGTGGCTCACACCTGTAATCTTAGCACTCTGGGATGCCAAGGTGGGAGGATCACTTGAGCCCAGGAATTTGAGGTTGCTGTGAGCCAGGCTGACGCTACAGCACTCTAACCTGGGCAACAGAGCGAGACTCTGTCTCAAAAAAAAATTCAGGGTAAGTGGTAGTAACTTGGAATTAATATACTAATTATTTATTTGAAGTGGTTTGTTATTTAAGTAAGCAGAAAAACCATGAGACTAGAAACTATGCAAATTTTGATTCAGGATCAGCTAAAGATTACACTCATTGAAATACATTTAAAAGTTGAGTTTTGATCACATTCCATTTGTAGTGAATTTAAGACACTGGTTACACATGTTAGATGAAGAACTATAGAAGAAAAGTAGATAGGGTAAAGGAAAGAAAAGTAGAGTTGACATTTGAGCATTAACCTGAAAGAAATGAAGGATTAGGCCATGAGTTCATGTCTTTGGGAGAAAACATTATAGTCAGAGGGAATATCATCTTCAAAGACTTTGAGGTAAGAGTGTGCTTAAGACCAGGCTCGGTGGCTCACTTCTATAATCCTCGCACTTTGAGAAATGAGGTGGGAGGATCGCTTAAGGCCTATCTCTACAAAACAAACAAACAAAATTTTTTAAGAATAGAGTGTGCTTAACTTGTGGCTGGATTGAAGTGAACAAGGTGAGGTGGGACAGCAGGTATGATCAGAATCAGGAATCAATTTATAGGTTATTGTGTGAGGTTTTTGCCTTTTATTGCGAATGAGTTGGGAAGCTCATAGGGGTTTTGAGCAGAGGGAGTACTGAATCTCACTTCCTTTTGGAAGGACTGCTGTAGCTGCTGTTTTTAGGAAAGGTTATAGGTGGAAACAAAATCACAATCATGGATACCTGGCACTTTTATTGCATGTTCTGCTGAAGTGAGCACAGAGACCAGGCATTTTTAATAATTTGTTTTAAGGATATTCTTAAGATTAACCAGAGGGTACAAAATGTGAGTGCAGGAATGTTCATTGAACATTTTTTTTGGCACAGCAAAAATTAGAACAGCAATGAACTATTAAATAGTTTTAAATCATCGTGTGTATATATACACGATGGAATACCGTAAGACAATAAAATAATCATATAGATCTATGTACCTATACATATATACACATATTTTGCATCTATATGCAAAGATGTTCATGATGTATTTTTAAATGACATTACAAAGCAAACTAAATATGACAGCAGTTTCTAACCCTTCCTCCTTCATACTCCTGCAGAAAGTAGAGGAAAGCAGAGACAAGAGTCTAGAAGTCTCTGTATTAAAATGTTAACAGTGGTTGTGCTTGGGAAAGGATGTTGTTGTATTGGTAAAACTATAGATTATTTCCTTTTCTTCTTTTCATCCATCTGGATCAATTTTTTTCATTGTGTATTTGTTATACTTAAAATCAGAGAATGTATTTGAAATGAAATATGGCAGAACTCCTCTGGCCTGGTTTGCAAATAAGTTAGTATTGATCTCTAAACATGAATTTGGGCAAAGAAAAGGAAGGCAATGATAATAGTGGGTGTCTTAATCAGTGTATATGGGTCGCCAGAAGAAAAGGCAATGGAGGGAAATGAGCCAAAGTTCCTTTGAGAAGAAAAGGCAAGTAATCTATTAATACCAAGTATATAGGTGAAGCTAGCAGGCTGAATCCATGATTGCTTCAGGTCCTCTATTAGCCTACACGTAATCTTCAATTGGGTAAATGCTACCCTAAGGCAAAATTTATTGTAAAATATTGGCTCATTGTCCATGAAAATGTGTGTTGGAATATAGGAATCCATGGTTCTGGAAATGATATTTCCAGATTAAAAAATGAAACCATTCTCTTTCTTTCTAAGGGAATGAGAGCTATGACTCTTTTATTTTAGGCTTTAAAGGTTTTGACAAGTCATTCATTGCATGATTCTTACGCATGGATATTTTTATATTTAAGTTTACCTAATAACTTTGTTGGGTTGGCAATTTAGTTCTTGATTTTTGGTGTTCTCTTGGCCAAAGAATGACCAGACACACCAAAAGCAAGATAAGCATGCAAATGAGGTTTGAGGAAGAGCAAGATAGATTTGCTACAGATGACAAGGGGCCCCCTGTTGTAACAAGAGGCTCTGCCTATGGTCTGGGGTCCTGTTTTATATGTCTGGATTGGGCCCTCCTGGTGGTTCAGACGTCACCATGGAACCACTTTGATGGACAGCTAATGGAAAGATAATTAGCCTTCAGTTACTCTAGGTCACTTTCCAGCTTCTATTATGCCTGGGCTGCCTGGCCCCCTGGCCCTCAGTTGTGGGATTCCCTGCATTCTTTTGCAGATTAGCAGGGCAAAATCCTCCTTTCCCCAGGTGTAGCAGTTGCATGGGACAGGATTAAGGTGAGACAGCACCAAGACAGGGTGGCTGCCCTAGTCCTCCTTCCCCAGGTGGGGCAGCCTCCTTCCCCAGGTAGCACCAAAGTGAGGTGCCCACCTTTGTCCCTTGGATAGCCTCGGTCCCTGGCTATCTACCTGACAATTTGTTCATTTTTGAGGTGGATTTAAAAGTGAATGTGAAACTGTTATCACAGAATTTTCTACTTGAAGAGATTGCTGAAGTATAATTTTGATAGTATTGCATTTTTCCTTGTTTAATTCTTCTTGCAATTATTTCCTTGCCTGTTTAATTTACAGAACTGCTTCCCAAGTTCATTTGATGAAATTTTCACCAGATGGAGAATTTTTTGCCACTGCTGGGAAGGTAAATTGTGAAAATGCTATTGCCAAATTGTATGTTTATAGTTTACTTTGAAACTTTAAAAACATTGACTGGCTTCATTCTTTCATTTATTTACCTTGGAAATATTACGTCCTGTTAAAAATATTAAATAGCAAAAATTGATTATTGTGGCGTTAAAAGGCAGTGTGATATAATCGAAATAACAGGGACAGATCTGGGTATAAGTCTGCCATTTACCAGCTTTATCATCTTGGGCAAGTTAGTTAATCTCCTTGAGTCTTTCTTTTCTCATGTGTAATGTGAGGATAACAACAGCTATGTCATAGGTCATTAATCATGGGATTAATTTAGACAGTTATATATGTATAAAGTGACTGGCACAATACCTTAAGTGTAGTGCAATTAATAAACTGTATAGCTTCTATTTATATCATCTTTTAGCTGATATGTATATTAGGCTGTATTTAAGATAAAAGATTTTATAGGGTTTCTAGAAGGACATTTGTAATTATTTCTTTAGTGTGCATACTTTGTTATTACCTGTTTATGTCAGAACATTGTATTTCTTTGATGGTATTTTTAATCATTGGTTCATAGAGCATTCCATGAACCACTAATAATCTGAAATTATTGGCTCAAAGCCTTCTGCAAACTAAGAGTGTGATATACTATAAAACCACACTGAGGTTTTTTTTTTTTAGGAGAGAAGTGGAGCTGTTTATTCTGATTGACTTTACAGGTGGGAACTCAGTTGTAGCTTAAAAGCAGCACCTGGTGCATTCTGGTCTCACTTGCTCTTCCCTATTTCCCAAATTAGGAAGTATAAATTTAATCGTGCATAGAATATTTTATAGTATTAGTTATTAACTAGTTATTATCAGCTACATTTTATTTGAAAAGTCATATGATAATAAATGAAAAGTATTCCTTTTTTTTTTTCCAGTAATTATCAGTCTTCATTAGTCTGCTAGTGATATTGATTTCATATTTGATATTTGGCTTAAGGGAAAAGAAACTCTTAATTTCATCTTTCAGTCTTTCCTGAATGACTCCATTTCCCATAGTATATGGTAATTAGCAAGCATTTTCATTGAACACGGAATACACACATTCACATACTTCAGTTCTCAAGGCACAATTAAGGAATGCTAATAGAAAAGTATCAGAATAAGAATTTTCTTCTCAATTTCTCTGTGCCCAATCCCTCCTCCCATCCCCAAATTCCTGCCACTAGGGAGGAAAAAAATCTTACTTTTGCCATTTGATTAACCTTTAGTTCTGATCTGCATGTTTTTCTGTTTTTGCCTTAGGATGACTGTCTTTTAAAGGTATGGTATAATGTAGAAAACTGGCGGACAGCTGTTACCTCTCCAGATAGAAGTTCAGAAAAACAATCCCAAGGAGAAATTGACTTTTCTTTTGTTTATCTGGCCCATCCTCGAGCTGTAAATGGATTTTCCTGGCGTAAAACGAGCAAATATATGCCTAGGTCAGTGGATTGGTCATTTTTTCCCATGTGTTAAGGGCACATTGCCTTTGTGACTTTGATTGCTTTTCTCGCTTTGAGAGTTTGTAGCTATAGGACTTTAAAGCTTATGAAGATTGATATTAGATAGTCCCTGGCCTGCATACCTCTGGCTATGGGTCAACTATGATTGGCATTTAGTGTAAGAGCCATTTTAAAGGAGTTGAAGCTGAGATAATTCACCAACATATAAGATGTCTTTAAGTCACAGAGTTGTGCATATTTTCTTTTTCTTCTCTGTGTTTTGTGTCCAGTTCTTTCATCTCTTATTCTCTAGATTTCTGTTTGCCATGGACGTTTTTACATTTCATTCCCTTACTTTGTACCTTCTAGTATGTCTCCTAGTTTTATTTTTTTTTTTAAGTGTTTTATTGAACCTGGGTGCACTGGCATGTGCCTATAGTTGCAGCTACTCTAGAGGCCGAGGTGGAAGGATCGCTTGAGCCCAGGAATTCTGTGATGTGCCGTGATTGTGCCTGTGAATAGCCACTGCACTCCAGCATGTGCAACATAGGAAGACCTCATCTCATTAAAAAAAAGAAAAAAAAATAGGCTGGGCACAGTGGCTCACGCCTGTGATCCTAGCACTCTGGGAGGCCGAGGCGGGCCGATCGTTTGAGCTCAGGAGTTCGAGACCAGCCTGAGCAAGAGTGAGACCCTGTCTCTACTAAAAGTAGAAAGAAATTAGCTGGACAACTAAAAACATATAGTAAAAATTAGCCGGGCATGCTGGCGCATGCCTGTAGTCCCAGCTACTCAGGAGGCTGAGGCAGAAGGATTGTTTCAGCCCAGGAGTTTGAGGTTGCTGTGAGCTAGGCTGATGCCACGGCACTCTAGTCCGGGCAACAGAGTGAGACTTTGTCTCAAAAAAAAAAAAAAAAAAAATAGCTTTACTGAGAGGGTATACCATGAATTCTCAAGTATTTATTTGACTGTACCCAACATCTCTAAGGAAGAGAGAGTGGGTTAGTACCCTACATTATCCTGCCCTGAAATAAGTATTAGTTTAACCCACACAAGTACATGCACGTACATTCCCATTAATACTTTTTTTCTGTAGTTCTGGAAAGATTTCATATCATATTGAATTTCTGCCTATATTTACATAAGTTACAGAGACCTATTACTAAGCATAGGTAGAAGCTCTTTTTGTACCACATGACCATTTTCTTTTTTTTTTTTTTGCTACCACACACACAGCCATTTTCAATTTGGCCCCACCATGCCGGTTTCCCTTACCCTTTCACTGTTTTGTGCATTTTGCCACTGGCAATGTCCTAAGCTGATCTGTGGTAGTGTACCTGAATCATTTGTTGACTTTATTTTTGCTCTTCTGTGCCAGCAGAGTATATGTAGACTTTTTGAGCTATAGTGCAGTAGTTGCTATTCTTCCTACCCCAACCCTAAAGTCTAACAAAGTGTAGGTCTAGGAGGGACACTCTGGAAAAGTAATGGTTCTGTAGAAGGTTGTGTCAGAGTCTTTGGACTAAAGGAGAATGGTCTGGAAAAGCTGTATTTAACAAAATCACCCTCACATTAGCTTCACTTTGATAACTATTATTTTAGTACCTTTGATACCATTGCCTACATATATAAAAATACATTGGGAATAGAATGAGCTTGTGGCGTATGTTAACTCTCATTCTAAAAATTGTGAATGACCCCAACTCTCATCGCAAACTGTGAGCCTTTAAGCCTACCTGAGGATTATCTAATTTCAGAGGCCGATTTCTTCTGATACCTCCAAGTGTTTTCATTTATAGATGCTGCTACCATGAAAATACTAAAAAAGGAGGCTTACGAAGTATTGCATATTTTGAGAGAGAACAGTCACATCTGCTCCTGATCTAGTTCACTCAACGTCAGCAGAACTGATCATGGTAGATGCAGAGGCAGATGCCTTAAAGTGGGCCGTTGCAGGAGTCTGATAATAGCAATAAAGCATACCAGTTGGTTTCTTTTCCAGCCCATTTTCATTTTATGTCTGTCAACTAAATAGGGAACTCTCCTGTAGAAAACTAGAATTTTCTGTTACGGCATCTTTTTAGAGGTCTCCAGAGTTGTGTTTTTGGATTCATGTCATTTAAAAATCAGCTAGTCTTTCTGAGCTCTTTTAGTTTTCATTGCTGTCTTACCAGCTGCCTGTGGGTATTTAGTGGAAATACTGACCTTTGCTCATGAGAATGAGAGAGATCTCATCAAAGACCATTGCTCTTTCCGATATGTCATTTTGACTAGGTGATATCAGTGCTTTTGGTTTTCCACATAAAATTAAGGTACACTATCAAATGGCTAATACTGTATGCAAAGGTACTGCTGGATTGAGACAGAAAAATGGAGGTTTTGTTATGATCGTATTCTTCTTTTTTTTAAATTTCAGAATATTATGGGGGTATAAACGTTTTGGTAACATGAATTACTTTTGTACAGTTTGAGCCAAAGTTAAAAGTGTGTCTGTCACCCAGATAATGTGCATTATTCCTGTTAGATGTGAATTTGCCCATCCCCTCCTCCCCCCCACCTGCTTGATTTCTGTTGAATTTTACTACCATATGTACACATGAATGTTGATCATTTAGTTCTAATTTAATAGTGAGTACATGTGGTATTTGTTTTTCCATTCTTGCGACACTTCACTTAGGATAATCTCAAGTTCCATCTAGGTTGTTACTAAAGTTATTAGTTCACCATTTTTTTTATGGCTGAGTGTTACTCCATGGTGTGTGTGTGTGTGTGTGTGTATGTATGTATGTATGTATATATACACCACATTTTATTAATTGACTTGTGTATTGATGGACACTTGGGTTGTTTCCACATCTTTGTGATTGTGGATTTGCTGCTATAAACATTCAAGTGCAAGTATCTTTTTTTATAAAATGTCTTTTCTTCCTTTGGGTAAATACCCAGTAGTGGGATTGCTAGATCAAATGGTGGATCTACTTTTAGTTTTTTGAGGTTATCTCCATACTGGTTTCCATAGAGGTTGTATTAGTTTGCAGTCCCCCCAAACAGTGTATAAGTATTCCTTTCTTTCCACATCCACGCCAGCATCTGTTGTTTTGGGACTTTTTGATAAAAGCCATTCTCACTGGAGTTAGATGATATCTCATTGCGGTTTTGATTTGCATTTCCCTGATCATTAGAGACATTGAGCATTTTTTCATATGTGTACTGGCCATTAGTATATCTTCTTTTGAAATGTTTCTGTTAATGTCTTTTGCCTATTTTTTAGTGGGGTTGTTTGATGTTTTCTTGCTGATTGCTTGAGTTCTGTGTAGATTATGGTTATCAGCCCTTTATCAGATGCATAGCATGCAAGTATTTTCTCCCATTCTGTAGGTCGTCTGTTTGCTCTATTGATTATTTCCTTGGCTGTACAGAAGTTTTTTAATTTGATCAGGTCCCATTTATTTTTGTTGTTACTGTGATTGCTTTTGGGGTCTTCTTCATAAATTCTTTGCCTATGCCATTATCTATAGGAGTTTTTCCAACATTTTCTTCTAGAATTCCTTATAGTTCTGTGCCATAAATTTAAGTCTGTTATCCTTCGTGAATTAATTTTCGTGAGTGATGAGAGGTGCGGATCCTGTTTCAGTCTTCTACATGTGGCTATCCAATTTTCCCAGCACCATTTATTGAATAGGAATTCTTTCCCCCAGTGTATGTTTTTGTCTGCTTTGTCAAAGATCACATGGCAATATGAGGATTGTTTTATATTTGGGTTCTCAGTTCTGATCTATTGGTCTATGTCTTTGTTTTTGTGCCAGTACCATGCTATTTTGGTTACTATAGCCTTGTGTTATATCTCAAAGTCTGGTAAATTGATGCCTCCTGATTTGTTCTTTGTGCTTGAGGTTGCTTTGGCTATATGGGGTCTTTTCTTGTTCTGTATGAAGCTTAGAATGGTTTTTTCTAGGTCTGCGAAAAATGACATTGGTATTTTCATGAGGATTGCATTGAATCTGTAAATCACTTTGGGTAGTGTAGACATTTTAACAATGTTGATTCTGCTGATCCATGAGCATGGTATGTTTTTCCATTGGTGATTTCCTTCCTCAGTGTTTCATAGTTCTCCTTATAGAGGTCTTTCACCTCCTTGGTTGAATATATTCCTAGGTATTTTATATTCTTTGTTGCTGTTGTGAAGGGTATTGAGTCTTTAATTTGATTCTCAGCTTGACTGTTGTTGGCCTATAGGAAAGCTACTGATTGTGTACTTTGATTTTGTAACCTGAGACTCTGCTGAATTTATTTATCAGTTCTAGGAGTTTCTTGGCAGAATCTTTGGGGTTTCTAGATACAAGATCATATTATAAGCAAAGAGCAATAGTTTGACTTCTTCTTTCCCCATTTGGATACCCTTGATTTCCTTCTCTTGCCTGATCACTCTGGCTAGGACTTGCAGCACTATGTTGAATAGAAGTGGTGACAGTGGGCACTGTTGTCTGATTCCAGTTCTAAGTGGGAATGCTTTCAGTTTTTCCCCGTTCAGTGTGATGTTGGCTGTGGGTTTGTCGTATATGGCTTTTATAATATTGAGGTATGTTCCATCTAGTCCTATTTTGTTAAGAGTTCTTATCATAAAAGGGGGTTGACTTTTGTCAAATGCTTTTTTTGCATCTACTGAGAGGATCTTATGGTCTTTGTTTTTATTTCTATTTATGTAGTGAATCACATTTATAAATTTGACTGTGTTGAACCATCTTTGCATCTCTGGGATGAAGCCTACATGGTCATGATGGATTATTTTTTTGATCAACAGCTGAATTTGGTTTGTTAGAATTTTATTGAGAATTTTTACATCTATATTCATGAGGGATATTGGTCTGTAGTTTTCTTTTTTTTATTGTGTCCTTTCCTGGCTTTGGTGTAAGATGATGTTGGCTTCATAGAACAAGTTGGGAAGGATTCCTTCCTTCTTGATGTTATGAAATAATTTCTTCAGTATAGATATCAGTTCTTTGTAGGTCTGGTAGAATTCGGCTGTGAAACCATCTGGTCCAAGAGTTTTTTTTGTTAGAAGATTTTTTTATTGCTGCTTCAGTTTTGTTACTTGTTACTGGTCTGTTCAGGAGTTCTATTTCTTCCTGACTGAGCCTAGGGAGGTTGTGTGTTTCCAAGAATTTTTCCGTTTCCTCAATGTTTTCAAGTTTATGTGCATAGAGATTTTTATAGTATTCAGAGATGATATTTTGTATTTCTGTGGTATCAGATGCATTAGATTGTTGATTTGTGATCTTTCTGTCTTTTGGATATAGGCATTTAAGACTATGAGATTTCCTCTTAGGACTGCTTTTGCAGAATCCCATAGATTTTGGTAATTTCTGTCACCTTTGTCATTTAGTTTGAAGGATCTTTTAATTTCCCCCTTGACCCAATAATCATTCAGCAGTAGGTTGTTTAGTTTCCATGACTTTGTGTAGAGTTGAGTGTTTCTGTTGGAATTGATTCTAATTTTATTCCACTGTGATCTGAGAAGATACATGGTATATATTTTCTGTTTTTTTAAATTTGTCAAGGCATGTTTTGTGGCCTAGGATGTGATCGGTTTTAGAGAATGCTCCATTAGCTGATGAGAAGAATGTATATTCAGTAGTTATAGGGTAGAATGTTCTATAAATGTCTATTAGGCCCATTTGTTCTATAGTTCCATTTAAGCCCATTGTTGTTTTGCTTATTTTCTGCTTGGAGGATCTGTCCCATTCTGTCAGTGGCGTGTTAAAGTCCTGAGCTATTATGATGCTGCTGTTTATTACTTTGTTTAAATCAAGTATGGTTTGCCTTATGAATCTGGGTGCACCTGTGTTTGGTGCATAAATATTTAGGATTGTTATGTCTTCTACTTGAATTGTTACCTTTACCATTATATAATGACCATCTTTGTGTTTCATAACTTTTGTTGATTTGAAGTCTATGCTATCTGATAACAAGAATGGCTACACAAGCTTTCTTTTGGTTTCCATTTGCATGGAATATTGTTTTCCATCCCTTCACTTTGAGTCTGAATGGATCCTGTGGGTTAGTTGTGTTTCCTGGAGACAGCATATTCTTGGCTTGTATTTTTTATCCATTCAGCCAGCCTATGTCTTGAGTTGGCAGTTAAAGCCATTGACATTGGAAGAATTGATAAGTGGGTTTGATTTCTATTCATCCTGTTGCGTAGAACTTTATTGCTTTGTTTTACCTCTGAAGCCATTGTGGTGTCTGGGCTTTGACCTTTAGCTTTTGGGTAATTCTACATTGGTGGGTATCTATATTGTGCTGATCCATGTATAGTTCAGATATGAGTACTTTCTGTAGGGCAGGTCTAGTTATGGCAAATTTCTTCAGTGTTTGCTTGTCTGGGAAAGACTTAATTTCTCCATCAAATCTGAAACTTAGTTTTGCAGGATACAGACTTCTAGGCTGGCAGTTGTTCTGTTTAAGAAGATTGAAGATGGGAGCCCACTCCCTTCTGGCTTGTAAGGTTTCCTCTGAGAAGTCTGATGTTATCCTGATAGGTTTCCCTTGCAGGTCAGTTGTTGCTTATGTCTAACTGCTTGTAGAATTTCTCTTTCATTTTGACTTTGGCCAGGTTGATTACTCTGTGTGTTGGAGATGTCCTATTTACTGTGAATCTTCCTGGAGTTCAATGACCATCTTGTTATCTGGATGTCTGGATCTCTGGCAATACTAGAGAACTTTTCAGTAATTCCCTCAAATAGGTTTTCCATGCTTTTAGCACTTTCTTCTTCCTTCCCAGGGATACCTACAATTCATATGTTTGTTCGCTTTGCATAGTCCCATATCTCTCTTTGTGATTGCTCTGCCTTTGTTCTCTTCTCTGCCTGTTTAAATGATTTGGTTAGCTGGAAAGCCTTGTCGTCAAGCTCTGAGATTCTTTCTTCTCCTTGGTTTAATCTGTTGCTGAAAATTTCTGCTGTGTTTTGAAAATCCCTGAATGATTCTTTCTTTTTTTTTAAGTTCTATTATATCTTTCCTAATTTTATCTAGTTCTGTAGTGACTTTTTCATTAATTTTCTTATATATTTTTTTGAATTCTTTTTGTTGGTTTTCAACTTTCTCTTCAATGCCATTCATCTTATTTGCCATATATATTCTGAATTCCATTTTTGTCATTTCAACAATTTCCTTGCAGTTGGAGTTCACTGCTATAGCTCCGTAGTGATCCCTTCAGGGTATTGATCTGTTTTGATTTTTCATGTTGTCAAGGTTCTTTTGCTCATTTCTTATTTGAGATCTCTTTTCTCAACTAATAGGACTAATAGGTTTGCAGGGCTCCTTCCTGTTCCTTGTTGGAAACTCTCCTGCTTGATTTGAGTAAGGGGAGGTTACTAGATGGTACCCTTTTTTCCCCTCTACTCTGGAATGTTGACAGGCCAGAGGGAGGGGTGTGCACACTAGAAGCCTGTAATGCAGCTGTTTTGATTTGTTCTGTTCGCCTGTGATTGCCTCTGCTCAAGCCTGTGCTGGATGCTGTTTGGTTCAGTGTTAGGTTTCACCAGATAGTTGTAGGATGTTCCAGTTGGGAGCTGGGTGAGTCCCTGTTCACTGAGGCTGGTGTTATGGGGATTGCTCTACCCAGGATTTCCCCACGGAGGCAATAGCAGCAGCTGGAGGTGGTTGTCCTGGGTTCCTGGGCTGTGTGGTTTTTCCTCAAACAAGGTCACAGTGTACTCGTGGCTCGAGGCTGGGGATGGGGTCCCTGGCGGGGTGATGGACTTTGGAGCTGTTCTTCCAGCCCTGCTGTGGTGGTAGAGGCTCTGGGGTGGGGTCTTGGGGTCTAGGAGCAGCACTGGAGACTTGGGTATGGTGCCTCAGCCCTGGCAGGGGTTCTGCAGGCATAGAGGTGGAGTTTCAGGCTCTAGCGTGAGAACCTCAGAACTGGGACTAGAGAGGAGCCAGAAGCAGATCTTCATAGCAGGGCTAAGGAGCCAGAAGTAGGGCCCTGTAGACGGGGCTGATTTGACGTGGAGGGTGGAGTCAGGGCCAAGCAAGTAGGAGACATTTGGGGCCTAGGTGGCAGAGTCGGGGTTGAGCAAGGGGAAGGCTGTTCCGCGGGCTTAGGGACCCCACTGATGCCAAGTCAGGTGGACATATGTCGGTTCCGGCAGCCCATGGATGGTGGAGTTCTCCACTCCTCACGCAGGACCTACTGAAGCAGTTGCCCGGTGCCTCTCAGGTTGGAGCCTGCTGCACCCCGATGAATTCCCACGTTCAGCTCCCCTTGCGCCCTAGGGGAGAAGAGCTTGGCTTCAAGTCACTGGTTACGGTTTCGAGAAGCCACAGTTAGTCCACTGTCTCCCCAGCCCAATGGGGGACCTGGTGCAGTGCACCCGAGAGAGCTCAGGATGGCTTTAGCTGTTGCTCTATCCCCACGGTGCCTGTTGTCTAATGCAATGGCTATGCACAGACTCCAGGCAGGTCCCTTGTCCGACCAGGCCTAGGTGTCTGTGGGGGTGCTGGGAGCCGTCCTGCAGTTGAGTTTGCGCTGTGCCAGCAGAGCGAGTGTGCAGCCCCAGCACGCTATTCACCTATTGTTCCCTGCACGTTCTCTGATCTTGTTATATGTATCACCCCGTCACCATTTTCCCCCACCCCACTCTGAGTGTCCCGCATTGCTTCTCTGTGATTTTACAATGCTGCATCAGAAAAGAGTAATCTGTATGTAGGCAACTGCCTACACCTTTCATTTCTTTCCTTGGGAGCAGCGTACTGGAAGGCTTCTTCTAGTCCGCCATTACCTCCCTGCCATATTCTTCTTTACTAATTAAAAATTGATTTATAGAGGACAGAGCCTTGAACTTTGTAGAGCCTTGAACTTTCCATATTGCCTTTTGATATATTATGTTTTTTTAGAGACAGGGTCTTGCTCTGTTGCCCAGGCTGAAGTTCAGTGGCGTGGTCATAGCTAACTGCAGATTCAAACTCCTGGGCTCAAGTGATCTTTGTACCTCAGCCTCTGAGTAGCTAGGAGTACATGTGCATGCCACCACACCTGGCTAATTTTTTTTCTATTTTTCATAGAGATGGGATCTTGCTATGTTGCCTAGGCTGGTCTCAAACTCCTGGCCTCAAGCAGTCCTCCCTCATCAGCCTCCCAAAATGCTGGGAATTACAGGCCTGAGCCACTGTGCCCTGCCTTGTCTCCTCACTTTTAATCTCATTGCCACAATCTTTATATATGTAAATATAGTGGGGAGAAACCAAGAGAGAAGGGGTGGTTAGGAGAGGGTTAGAGAAAAGAGAAAAAAAAAAAAAAAAAAAAGGAGAGTGCATGAGGATGGGGGAAGGAGGATAAACAAGCAGTTTGGGAAGGAAAGAAAGAAAGAGGTCCTGGGGAGGCAGAGGTGAGGGACAGAAGGAAAGAGGTGGGGAGGCTGAGAGCAGAGAATGGTGGAAGAGGGCAGATAGAGGAAAGCCCCGAGAGGGAGTGGAAGGAGAGAGGAAGGCAGGAGACGGGGGCGGAGGGGGCGAGATGAGAGAATGGAGGAGGGAAACAGGAGAGAGAAACCAAGACAAAACGTGCTATTCTCCCTTTTTGTCTTTTCTGCTACTCTTTCTTTATTAATTAGATAGATATGTTTAACAAAGTGGCTGCTATAGAATATTTTTATTTCTTTTTCTTTTCTTTAACTCACTGAGTTACCTCATAAAACCTTTTGCTGATTATTCATTTTTAATCATATAGATATATTGGAACAAGTGACTACTGCAAGATACTGTGACTTTTTCTTTTTCTTTTTTCTAAACTTGTTGAGTTGCCTGCTAGAAGGTAGTCTTTGTTGATAGGGTTTCAGCCTTTGAGCTCTTGATGCTTATGAGGTTTATTAATATATACATAGTTAATTTTTGCTTTTATTTTGAGGAGGTGGCAAGAAGTAAGTTAACTGAAAGTCGAGGAGGTTGATTAGTGCTTATTTTATCATAAATTTTCAATTCTTACATTTTACTGCTTTGGATATATGTTAGGCAAGGAGAGAATAAGTATACTAAGTAGTTACTGTAGTTTCTTAGTGACCAGTGCACAGGTTCCTTTATAGAAAGTAAAAATGAAGCATTATGAAATAATTAAAATAATAACCATCCACTGAATAAATTAGAACATTTTATTAGAAGATGTAGTTTTTTTCCTTGTTAGCTGAGAGATTATGGATTGATCTTGGTTTTCATTCTTTAGATATAAGGACAATCTTAGATTATTGAAATAAGAACTACTGAATTCTAAGCAGAAAGAAAATAGGTTGGCAAGCATTTGCTGTGATGGAATCTGTACATATCAACATTTTCTTCTTTGGTATCTTAGTTATGTGCATTTAAATAATTACAGAAACATTTTAGAATTGCCTATGATACTGTGCAAAATTTGTATTTTTGCCTCTAAAATCTTTTTATTCCATAGGGCTTCTGTATGTAATGTGTTGTTGACTTGCTGCAAAGATAATGTGTGTCGTCTTTGGGTTGAGACGTTTTTACCAAATGATTGTTTGCTATATGGAGGTGACTGTAACCACTGGACTGAACCAATCAATTTAACAAATAACTTCAAGAGAAATGCTTCCAGTAAAGAACGAGTTCAAAATGCTTTAGAAGTGAGTGTTTTTGTTAGATGTTATTTTCTACAAGTTTAAAAACCTTTGGTATGTTACCTTCTGGTAATATAATGTTATGAAAAATCTGTATCTAGCTGGGCATGGTGGTGCATGCCTGTAGTCCCAGCTACTTGGGAGGCTAAGGCAGGAGGATGGCTTGAGCCCAGGAGTTTGAGCTAGGCTGAGGCCATGGCACTCTGGCCCGGGCAACAGAGCAAGACTCTGTCTCAAAAAGAAAAAAGGAAAAAAAGAAAAATCCATATCTTCGGAAAACAATTCTCAGAAAATTTTCAGTTTTATTTGGTTCAAAAAATATACTGAAGGATTTTGTCAAGATCACAGAAGTACCTATAATTGTAAAGTTAATCTTAGGTTAACTGATAATAACAAAAAGATGATTACAGTTGACTTAGCGGAAGTAACATAAAGTAAATTAAAATCTGAAAATGCAAAGATTTCACTGTAAAATAACTTTTTTTTCCTTAAAGCTTGGGTAGTTTATCATATTCCGTTCTACCATTTGTTAACTTTAAAACTGCCAAGAACTTGGAGTCTTTATTTTACAAATTAGTGTTGAAAGTAAAAGTCAATTTTTAAAATTTTTTTAGTAGGAACGGGGTCTCACTTGTTCTTGGGCTGGTCTTAAACTCCTGAGCTCAAGCAATCCTCCCACTTTGGCCTCCCAGAGTGCTAGGATTATAGCCGTGAGGCACTGCGACCAGCCAGAAGTCAATTTTTGAGGTTCGGACTAATTGAAGATAGAATAGTAATACAGATTCTTCTTCTTATTTTCTTAATATTGAAAATAGGAAGTGATTTAAAAATTATTTATCTTTAAATGTTTTGCATGATTATGGGGTAACTATTTTTCAAATTTGGGTAGTATTTTAATAGTTGAGAATATGATTGAATATATACTGCATAGCTATTCAACAGTGAATAGAGTGGTTATGTATAGTAGTAGCTGAATGAAGTTCTTGACTAGGAATCTAAAGACTTGTTCCACTTTTAGCTCTGCCTCTTCTCAGCTTAGGATACCTTGGGTTCTGTATAAACTATTTTATCTTATAAAAGATGAGAATAACAATATTTGCACGCTTGCCTTATGGGGTTAAATGAAATGATACTTTATAAATAATGAAATATCCTGCTGTATGATGGTAATATTATTCAGTGCTTTGGTGACAGGGAGTTAGCTGTGGAGAAAGAGGATAGCATATGTAGAGACATCATTATTCACAGGCATAGTATTGGAAAAAAATTTTTTAAGTTTAGGAAGTTAATTTTAAGAAAATAAAACCAAATAAAAATTACAAAGTATTGTGTGAAGGTTAAGAGAGCCAGGCAGTTTAAGTTCTAACCTTATTCTGCAGGATTCAAATTTGGTATATGATAATATTGAAAGGTATTTTTACATATAAAATTAAGTAGAATATCTATAACTTCTAGCAATGATTATATAATCTGCACATATGTGACTTGAAACAATATAGGTATTAGTTTTACTTTGTTTTTATTCGTACAGGTAAATCTGAGACATTTTCGTAGAGGTCGGAGGAGATCACTTGCACTTTTAGCACATACTGGATATCTGCCTCATCAGCAGAACCCTCATCATGTCCACAGGAACACTCCACTGCAAGCCAATGCACTTTGCCACTTTCACATTGCAGCCAGCATCAACCCAGCCACAGGTAATAAAGCATTGTTCAAAATGTTTTTGAAGTTGAGTAGATTGATTTTATAACAAGTAAGTTATACTTTTAGTTTTGAAGAAGTAAAATCTTGAAGGTGGCTTTCTTAGCCAACTTTTCATTGTAGCCAGCTCACTGATTTCTCTTTGTTTGCTTTCTAAAATGAGTTTTCTTTTTTTTTTTTTTTTTTTTTTTTTTGAGACGGAGTCTCACTCTCTTGCCTGGGCTAGAGTGCCGTGGCATCAGCCTAGCTCACAGCAACCTCAAACTCCTGGGCGCAAGCAATCCTCCTGCTCAGCCTCCTCGGGTAGCTGGGACTACAGGCACGCGCCACCATGCCCGGCTAATTTTTTCTATTTTTAGTTGTTTGGCTAATTTCTTTCCATTCATAATAGCGACGGGGTCTCACTCTTGCTCAGGCTGGTCTCGAACTCTTGAGCTCAAGCAATCCTCCCGCCTTGGCCTCTCAGAGTGCTAGGATTGCAGGCGTGAGCCACCACACCTGGCCTTGTTTTTTAAGGCCATGATTTGATTTGTGATTTAAAATTTTGATAAGGCATTGAGATTCATTATTAGTTTATTGAAAAGTTGAGATTTAAACTATTACTTAGTAAAAGTTAATGCCATAGAAGTAGTATTTTATAATTATTGTATAGTTGTTCAAACCATTGTGTTTGGTTCCAGCCTGGTGGCTCATGCCTATAACCCTAGCACTTTGGGAAGCTGGGAGGATCGCTTGAGGCCAGGAATTCAAGACCAGCCTAAGTAACATAATGAGACCCTGTCTCTACAAAAAATAAAAACAAGTTAGCTAGGTGTGGTGGTGCTCACCTGTACTTCCAGTTTCTCTGGAGGCTGAGGTATGAGGTGGGAGGATTGCTTGAATACAGGAGTTTGAGGTTGCAGTGAGCTCTGACACCACTGCACTCCAGTCTGGGTGGCAAAGCAAGAAAAAAAAAAAAACCCATTGTGTTTGGTACTTGATCTTTGGAGCCATCTCATAAAAAAGGCAGAAATATGTAAAGCTGGAAGAATTAAGAAACATATATCTGTAGTGAAATATGTCCTATTAGACTGAAAGATCTAGAATATCTGGGTCTACCTATGAATTTGAAGATTTAAGTGCGTAATTTTTTAGTAAATACTTTTGTAAGTATAATAACCAGTGGTCACAATTGAGGCATTTAAAATAGAATCTTGGAATATTACTTGAAAAAAAAATTAAAGACAATTTTTTGCATATGATAAATGTCATCTGTGCTGAAAGTGTACATCTACCCCACCTTAGTTCCTCTCCCTGTAATACAACCACTATTGATGAGTTTTTATTTAGTGTGAAATATTCTTAAGCGCAAATTCAACATAACCTACCTATTTCCATACAGCACGCTACATTTACAGTATTGCATTCTTCAAGGAAACAGAAAAAATTGTAGTCCATTAGTTACTTGAATAGGATTTTATTCATCCAAGCAAGAAGTACTTTGATAAGTCTAAGTGTAGAGATACTGTGATAAGAATGAAAAGTATAAACTGATCTAGCTTTTATTTGGTAGACAACAGTCTTAGTTCTAAAAGAATTCATGAGCCAAGAAGATGTACATGGGAGGATATTGAATTATCTTTATTAAAAAATTATGTAGGCTTGGGAAAGACCATCACCGTTATCAAAAACATATACGGACAGTGGTTATAATACCCAAAGTCAATTCTAAGGTCAGCGGAATAATTTTGAAGTTCTCTGTTGAGTAAATGACAATATTATTAGAATAAAGAAAGCTTGAATTCTCACATTAATGGAAAAGGCTGAAGGCGTACTGAAAAAGGAACCCTAAATTCCAGTGTGGCATCTCCTTGATTACCATCCAGTAAAGAAAACTCTAAAACCTTTCTTTAGAAGGTAGGTCTCTAAGGAAAATATAGAGCTAAACAAAGTAATATTATCAGCAGCTAGATTGACCCTATGGAGAATTCCTTTCCCTAAATTTGATCTGTTTGTTGGAATGACTTTTCTGGATGCTCTATTTCTTATTCAAAGCACAATGCTCATATTTGGCTTCACTTATTTGCTCATCAATAAAAAGAGCCGTAGGAGAGGAGCTCATAAGAGCATATTCTTTTAGTTCTAATTCTTATACCATTTCTATGAGGACTTTTCATTAAAATGACTTTAACCGAATTTTTTGAGGGGTCAGGATGTAGAAGAGATGTGAGTTTCCTTTTAGTTAGAACACTTCTGCTAAAAGCCAGCATTATACCTTCCTTCTTGTGTAGTTTAACAGCTAGGCCTGTGGTCTACTAAAGGCATTGCTGATCTCTTTGGGGTTGATTTTAAGTAGCTATCAGAAAATCTTAGGCCGGGCATAGTGGCTCACACCTGTAATCCTAGCACTCTGGGAGGCTAAGGCGGGAGGATTGCTTGAGCTCAGGAGTTCAAGACCAGCTCGAGCAAGAGTGAGACCGTATCTCTACTAAAAGTAGAAAAAAATTAGCCCAGCTCGGTGGCACGCACCTGTAGTCCCAACAACCCTGGAGGCTGAGGCAGCAGGATTGCTTGAGCCCAAGAGTTTGAGGTTGGTGTGAGCTACAATGATGCCACTACACTCTACCTGGGGTGACACAGCTAGACTGTCTCAAAAAAAAAAAAAAATCTTTCCTATGGTTTCATTGTAACACTCTTTCAATCCCTGTCACTATGGTGTATCTACCTAGGAAGAATGGGATTGGCAGTTCAGCCCCTCAAGGCTTTTAGTGAGTGCTTAGTCTGTGCTAGTGTAGGAAATAGTGGTAGGAATTGGAAATACAGCGGTGATCAAAACAGGTGTGGTTCTTGCTCTTAGGAAGCAGGGGATAGATAAATATTAACCAAATAATTATACTAAGGAATGTATAGTTTTAAACAGAAGTTCTTGGATTCGATGTGTCTGTCAACTCTTAGAATCAGCCTCCAGTAGAAGGCACAGGAGAAAGATTCTTTTATCCTTTCCTTTACCATTCTCCTCTTCTAATATTCTTTCTGTTGGTATTTAATAATAGATACATTGTTTGGACAGATAATTCATACCATTTTTCCTTTAAAAAATAGATTTATTTTGGAGAAAGTTGCATTCATTCTAGCCTTTATAGTTCAGCAGACACCAGCGTGATTCATATTTGATTTAATATGATACTTAAATTTTTCCTTACGTCTGTTAATTAGGAATTACTTGTCATAACTGACTGGATTTGTACTTCAGGGTGCTTAATTTAGTAATTATTTCAAAAGTAATACCAAGGAACAATTTCTTTTTTAGCTGAGGTAATCTGTCTTGAATTCTTTCTTTGAGCATGAGAAGGGAACCTCAGTTTCATACTTTCTGACTTCAATCTTGATGCTAATAAATAAGCAATATCCATTTTAGAATTAGATGGATAGGTCATTAAAGAAGTTAATATGTCACTGTTTTAAGTAAAAAAAAAAATTTGTTGCTATTGACATACATATATCACTAGTTCCTTTGACATCGTAATAGCATTTTTCATTGTGGATAAGGTTAAAATTTGCTTCTTGGCTGGGTGCAGTGGCTCATGCCTGTAATCCTAGCACTCTGGGAGGCTGAGGCTGGAGGATTGCTTGAGCTCAGGAGTTCGAGACTGGACTGAGCGAGAGTGAGACCCCATCTCTAACAAAAAGATTAGAAAAAAAAAGCCCAGCCGGGCGTTGAGGTACATGCCTGTAGTCCCAGCTACCCAGGAGGCTGAGGCAGAAGGATTGCTTAGAGCCCAGGAGTTGGAGGTTGCAGTGATGACAATGGCGCCACTGCACTCTACCAAGGGCAGAGTGAGACTCTGTCTCAACAAAACAAACAAGGCAACTGAGCACCCCTTCCTCACAAACTCCACCCATTCATCAAAAATTTTCTAAAAAATTATAAAAAATTGCTTGTTAACAAAATTTGTGATAAGATATTCCTATTAACATGACTACAAATTATAGACCTTTTTCATCATGAAAATATTTTTTACGATTAAAGAAAACATGTATGGCTAAATAAATTATGCTGTATGATCTAGAATATGTAATTTTATCTACTTTGTAATAGGTATGTTAAATTTGGCATTTAAATTAATTATGCACCATTAATAGTAATAATGGGAAACACTATGTTGGAAATCTTACTTATAGGTTAAATAAAATGTTTCCAAGGTTTAAAGATCAGTGCAATGTCATTATAAATTGTTTAAACCGATAGAATGTACAACACCAAGAATGAACCCTAAACTATGGATTCTGGGTGATAGTGATATGTCAGTGAAGGTTCATCAGTTGTAATAAATGTACCACTTTGGTGGCAGATGTTGATAATGCATATGTAGGAAAGAGTATATACCTGTCTATGTACCTTTCTCTGTAGTTTTGCTATAAACCTAAAATTGTTCTAAGAAATAGTCTTTAAAAAAAAAAACAAACCTCAAAATCAAGTTAAATTAAAAAGTGAAGGAGAAATTTAATTTTGTGATTTTGTTTTTTTCTTACAGACATTCCACTTCTTCCATCTATTACTTCTCTGAGTCTAAGTGAAAATGAAGAGAAGAGTGGACCTTTTGTGGTACACTGGCTAAACAATAAAGAGCTGCATTTTACTTTGTCCATGGAAGTCTTTTTACAGCAACTTAGAAAAAGTTTTGAACAACCATCTTCTGAGGCCAGTGTAGAAGACTCTAATCAGGCAGATGTAAAATCTGATGAAGGTAAAGCTTGAAGAAGAATGAAAAATTTAAAGTTTTGTTTAAAATAGTGGGAGTTTTTTATATTAGGGTAAAACTAGCTACTGTCAGAAATAAACTCCAAAATTGCAGTGATATAATTCATGTATGGACTTGCTTATTTAATAATTCGGTATAGATGTTCCTCTTCCAGGTGGCTTTCTTCCACATGATTCAAAGACTCAGGGTTCTCATTCTTGTGGTTTTTTTCAGCCCCTAGGACTTTGCTACTTAATGGACTATCGGTAGAGTAGCAGCATCGACATTACCCAGAAGCCTGTTAGGAAGGCATATCTCAGGCTGCACGCAGACCTACTAAACCAGATTCTACCATTTAATGAAATCTCCAGGTCATTTGTCTGTACATTAAAGTGTGAGAAGCATTGTACTTGGGGCCTTAAAGTTTTCTGCACTCAGCCTTCAGTTGGTGTAGAGAGAAGGAGAGGAGAAAGTATAAGCTGTTTCTCAACTGCCTTGACTCAGAATTGATGCATATCACTCCCACTCTCGTTCTGTTGGCAAGAACTAGTCACAGGGCTCTATGTAGTTCCTGACTGGATAGCCTTGATACACTAAGGACCGGGAAGTATGAAACTGTGTCTGGCAGTTAGCCATCTCTGCTACAGTCTATGGTTCATAAATGCGTTTGTTTTTAAAAAGTTTCATTTTAATTACAAGATCATACATGATCATTAGGGGAGAAAAAACCCAGTGCAGACAGGTATAAAGTTTCCACGTTGTTAAGTTTGACGAGTATCCCTTTAGACTGATTTTTTTCTATGTGCATACAAACATAAATACAGTTTTTATTTTAAAGAGAAAGCTGTTATGGGTGTTCATTTTTAAACAAAAATAATGTTCCACAATTTATTGTAATTCAGTCAGTAATGGCAGTCTTTCATCTCATTTTTAATAGCTGCTGAGTAGTCCATGTCTAAGAGAAAACTTTTTTTTTTTTGAGACAGAGTCTCACTCTGTTGCCCTGGCTAGAGTCAGTGCCGTGGCGTCAGCCTAGCTCACAGCAACCTCAAACTCCTGGGCTCAAGCGATCCTACTG
>RJWJ010013719.1:0-39371 GCA_004363605.1 Indri indri | reverse complement strand
GGGATGCTCAATCTGTACCACAAACTGGATGCTTAAAACAACAGAAATTTATTCTCTCAATGTTCTGGAGGCTAGAAGTTCTTTTGGGACTCTGGATAGAATCCTTCTTTGCTTGTTCCTAGCTTCTGGCGGTAGCCACCAACCTTTGGCATTCCTTAGCTTGCATCTACTTAACTCCAGTCTTTGCCTGTGTTGTCACATGGTGTTCTTCTTACGTCTATGTCTCTTCTTCTAAGGATACCGGTCTTGTTGTACCAAGAGCCCACCCTACGCTAGTATAATATAACATCTTAGCTAATTATATCTGCAATGGCCCTATTTCCAAAGAGAGTCACATTTTGTGGTACTAGGGGTTAGGACTTCAACGTAGCTTTGTAGAAACATACAATCAACCTATAACAAAAAATAAGCAAAATAAGTAAATTACATGATATTTAAAATGGGTTGGCTCACTATGGCCCACAGACCAAATCCAGCAGGCATCCTATTTTTGTAAATGAAGTTTTATTGATGTGCATTTGTTTATATATTGTCTATGGCAGCTTTTGCACTTTAATAACAGGGATGACTAGTTGCAACAGAGAACTTAAGGCCCACAGCTATTTGGTCCTTTATGGAAAATGTTTGCAAGGCTATTTTAGAAGGTGTTAAATGCTATGGAGAAAAAAACAGGAAATGGGAGATAAGCAACACTGGCTGGTTAGGGGAGATCTCTATGGGAAGGTGAATTTGAGTGAAGGCTACAAGGAATTAATCTTGATGTATTAACCTAGATGTCCAATATGTAGTATTAAATGACAAAAGCAAGTTATAGAAGATTTATCACTTGCGTGATTCCATTTTTGTAGAATAGGAAAGTATGTATTTATACAATACAAAGTTATAATAGATGGCATAGAAAATTTTGCAGGAATGTCCACCAAAATGTTCACAGTAGTTATTTCTTAGTGGGATTATAGTGGACTTTCACATGACATTTTTTTCAATTTCCTTTCATTTGACATTTAAAAAATAGTTATAAATTTAATTCCTTTTATGTTATTAAATTATATCAAAGGCTTAATGCATGTGAAACAATAATGAAGGATTCAACTCCTTGCCTAAATTTGAAGTTACCTTCTTATATTTCAAAAATGAGCCACCAGTTCTTATGCTAGAATTTAACATAGTACTGAGCAAATCTTAAGATGAATTTTTATGTCTGTGCATAGAATAGTTTGGTAGTTGAGTTAGCAGGCTTAACTTAATGCTAATAAAAGACAAAAAGTGTGATTCGCAGCAGTCCCCAACCTTTTTGGTACCGGGGACCGGTTTCATGGAAGACAATTTTTCTGCAGGGTTGTGGGGGGTGGCTCTGCAGCCCGGTTCCTAACAGGCCGAGGATCCGTCTGTAGCGGGTGGGCAGGGTGGTTGGGGACGGGGTAGGGGTGGGGACTGCAGTGTTAAAGAACTGCTTTAACTGCTTTTGTCAAATTGTCAAATTCAACAAAATGTCCCTTTCACATTTCTGTGACATTACATAGACATCAAGGAAGTGTGGATTAGGCATAGTTGAACCAATGATGTTTGCAAGTGTACATCAAAACATAATACTAGGATATTTGAATACACCAGTATTTATGGGATTATTTTATTCTGAAGCTCAGGAGATATCTCAAATGAGATATTTTCTGCAAACCTGAAAGCCTAACAACAGAGAGGGATCTAAAAAGTACATACATAATAAAATATTATCAAAGCCAACTTTCTGAACAAAGCTCTCCTCCGTTTACAGCAAGACCCAATGGAAAGAGCACGACATTTGGAGGCAGAAGATTTAGTTTCAAATCCCTGCTCCTTCACTTACTAATTTTGTGTTTGGGGTAAGTAATTTACCTTGTCTGAATTTTTGTATTTTATTTTGTTAAATTCCAATAAATAATCCCTGCCCTACCTACCTGCTTCTCTAGGATATTAGGAGAATCAAGTGAAATAATTTACATGAAAGCATTTTATGTAATGTAAAATAGTATCAAAGTGTTGTGAAATAATTGGGTACTAATGGAAGAGAGCAGTGTGTGGATAATTTTTAAAATAATTAATAGTTACTTTTATGTAGGTATGACCAACTTTTTGCAACTTTATTCACAATAACACTGTACTATACAAGATACCATACAGAAATTTTTGCCATCCTGATCCTTACTCATCTTATTCATTCAATAAACATTACTTTGCCTTCTGTTTGGCAATTGTTCATACACTATTCCAGTTATCGTAGTAATGTTACCATAGTAACAAAGTTTATATTGAAATTTTTCCTTATGTACAAAGTAAATCTGAATGTATTAGTGATGCTTCTTCATTCCGTCTTTGGGTTGTATTAAAAAGAAAATGTAAAAATTACAATCCATAGGCAATAAAAATAATTTATAAAGGGCACAACTATTAAATATTTATTAATTATAACTCTAGTGTTTTTCTTCCACTTGAGAAAATCCATGGGAATTAAAGTAAATGAGAATGAACAATTATAGGGATAATCTTGCATTTCTAATTTTTTTAAGTAAGTCATTCATAAACTTTGTTACTTTAACATTACTAGTAGCAAATTACTTGTGATGTATCTTACAGCTCCTTTCAGTACCATAGCTGTATTGAACCACTATAGTTGAGGAATTACTACTGTAGAAGAACCACTGAGTTCTTGGAATAAACCTTTCCTGTATTTATGGTTACTAGTCATGTTTTGGCTTCATAGAAGCTTCCCAGATAACATGGTGATTTCAAGGAAAATCAATATATGCAATATATAGTTGTAATATATGCATAGAAAATTCTGCAAGAGGTAAGGAGACAGGATAGTGCCATTAGTAGAATTTTATATTGAATATTTACTGTCAACAGAATGAAAGAAGGGGAAAAATAAGCAGAGTTCTGTCATTTCTGTCAATTTTAAAACAAGACATACCCCCAAAGGAAGTTAACTATATTGCATATAATATTTTATATAGTGCTACTGTGTCTTCAGCTCTTAGGTTGGGACTATGAAATCAAGTGCCATAATAGATGTTCCTTCATCACATCTCAATGACAATCTTTTAAAAATTAGGAGCCATTATTTTCTAACAAAATGTGCAACCTACCTTTGCCTGTTTTCCTTGTGTTCCATAGCACTGCTCAGGTAAATCTAATTGCTTTGAAGTAATCGTAAATACTTTCATGGATCTCTTGTTTTGGAGTTTATTAGAAGAATGTAATACATCAATAGAAAGATGGAATGGTGTGGTAGTTTTTTCCATTATGAGGCTATTTAAAGTTGGGGAGTAGAGAATGAAACAGGTAGAGGAAAATGGTTCCTACAACTTAGTTCTTTTATACCTTTTCTTAATACAATCTAAACAGTTCATCATCAAATAATTTTGTTACAGAGGTGACTTACATGTTAGGGACTACATAAATTTATATATTTAATAAAAGAATACTGTGTAACAAGTATAGTACTATGACACCCTCCCTCATCAAGAAGTTAATAGTTTTATTTAGGAGAAAAAGTTTACACATTGTGATTCTTTATTTAAATTATGTTTATTTTTTGTGTAAGTATTAGAGTCACATGTACAACTGTTGGAAAGCTGCAGTGAGTATGTAGTGGAGAATCTCTTTCCACCCCAGTGGGAGATGTATTAATACTTCCTTCTAGGAATATCTTTCAAGAGATATTTTATGCATATATAAAGAAATGAATGTGTTTTGTTTTCTTTTTTATTTTTTTGCCCACAAATAAGCAAATTCACTATTCTGTAGCATAACAATATATTTTAAGTAACATTATGTATCTGTACATATAGAGCTCATTTTTTAAATGGCTACATACATACTATGTTTCAGTATACCTTAATTTAACTAGTGCCCTATCATGAACATTTAGGTAGCTTCAACTTTCTATTATAAACAATGTTGTAGTGAATACATTGGACGTGTGTTGTTTTGCTCATATCCGTAGGGTAAAATAACTAGAAGTAGAATCATTAGATTCAAATATATGTGTTTTAATTTTGATTGAAATTGCAAAACTGGCTACACCTTGTCTGGGTAGGTTTGTTTATTTTTAATTGAGGTCTAATTTACAAATAACAAAATTAACAATTTTTTAAGTGGACAATTTGTTGGGAAGCTTATGCCAGTTTACACAGTAACCTGTAGTGTATAACAATCCCTTTATTGATAAGTCTTACCACACCACATTGGTACCTTTTTGGTTTTTATGTTTTTGCCAACACTATAGGTGAGAATGGTATTGGGATAGTTTTTGGTTTGTTTACTTCTTTTACTAAATACAACTTACATACTATAAAGTCCAGAACCCATAAATGTACATACAGCTAAATGAGTTTTTACCATGTCCAGATCAATATAATAGAGCATGCCCAGCACCCCAGAATGCACTTTTGTCCTCTTCCCTACAAAAAGATAACCACTATTCTGACCTCTGTCACCAGAGGTGATAGATTTTGCCTGTTTTTGAACTTCCTATAAAGGAAGTCTGATGCAGAGTATACCTTTTTAGTATCAGATTTCTTTCATTCTGTATTATGTGAAATTCATCCATGTTGCACGTACCTGTAAGTTATTCTCTTTGCCATGACTCAGTTACTTAATTATACTATGATTTGTATGTTCTAATTTTATGGATATTTAGCTGCTTCTACTTTTCAGCTTTTTTGAATAAGACTTCTGTGACCATTGTCGTACATGTCTTTCGGAAGCGTTAAGTACTCATTTCTTTTGGCTATACACCTTGTCTGGGTAGCTTTTGTTTATATTTAAATGAGGTCTAATTTATAAACAATAAAACTTATCAATTTTTAGTGTATAATTTGATAGGAAACCCATGGGCCTCTTGCATTTCTGCATGTCTTCTGAGTAAAAGCCCTGACTGCCTTTTTTCTGAACTGTCTCTTCAAGGATGTTGAAGATAGAAAAAGGCAGGTTTGCTTACAGCCTTGGAAGATAATGTCTCCCTCTAGAGTTAAAGGACCAGGCATGCTTCCTGCTCATTTTTAAAGATAGCTCCATTTTCCTCTCCTGTAAGGCAGCCTGTGCAGGTATCACCTGACTCTTCACAATGCCCTGTGGGAATTGAGGCTTGGGCAGCTAGCACAAGAAAGTGCTGATAATTCTGACTACTGTTACTGTTACGGGTAATAAAGTCTTTTGTCTCTGACTCAGTCTCTTGTGTTTTGCCACTGTCTAATCAATTGTGGCAGGCTAACTTGTTAGCTTGAAAGTAGGGTAAAATCCCAAATTCTTGATACAATTCAATGAATTTTGACAAATGTAAATAATCTTGTCACCACCACAAGGTCATAGAATATATCCATCACCCCAAAAAGTTCCTGTGTGCCCCTTTACATGTGTCCCCCTCTTCCGCCTCAGCCCCAGACAACCCCAGTCTGCTTTCTGTCACCCTAGTTTTGCCATTTCTAGAATTTCCTATAAATAGAATTGTACAGTATATAGCCTGTTGTGTCTGGCTGCTTTCATTCAGCATAATGTCTTTGAAATACATTCATGCTATTGCATGTATCACTAGTTCATTTCCGTAAATTACTAGGTAGTATTTTGTTGTGTCGCTATACCATTGTTTGAACATATGTGTATCCATTTACCAGTCATTGGACATTTGGACTGGTTCCACTTTGGAACTATTGTGAATAAAGCTGCTGTGAATGCTTGAGTGAGAATAAGTCTTCGTGTGGACATATACTTTTATTCTGGGGCATACGTTCTTAGAGTGGAAATGCCAAGTTTTATGGTGTGCTTTTAACTTGGTAAAGAACAGCCAAATTGTTTTCCAGAGTGTATCATTTTGCATTCCTTTCTGGGTATCTCATTTTGAGTAATGTTGAAAGTTTCTTTTCATACATTTGAGTTAATTATATTTCCTTTTCTATAAACTGCCTATTCAAATCTTTTTCCCTGTTTTTCTGTGAGATGTTAGAATTTTTTAGTGATTTGTAGGCATTCTTCATATATTGGGGAATATTTTCAGTCATGTGGTCATGCTATGGATTACAAACATTGTTTTCCATTTGTCAAGTATCTTTTTTTTTTTTTTGAGACAGAGTCTCTCTCTGTTGCCCGGGCTAGAGTGCTGTGGCGTCAGCCTGGCTCACAGCAACCTCAAACTCCTGAGCTCAAGCAATCTTCCTGCCTCAGCCTCCCAAGTAGCTGGGACTACAGGCATGCATACCACGCCTGGCTAATTTTTTCTATTTTTAGTAGAGACGGGGCCTCGTTCTTGCTCAGGCTGGTCTCGAACTCCTGAGCTCAAGCAATCCTCCTGCCTCGGCCTCTCAGAGTGCTAGGATTACAGGCATGAGCCACTGCACCTAGCCTGTCAAGTAACTTTTGAGGTTACTTATAGTGGATTTTGCCATGCAAAAATTTGTCTCTCTCAAGTTCTCAATCTCAAGAGTTACTTACTAATAGTGTAAGACTTCGTGTAATAAAGAAACAGGATTTCTCTTTTAATTAACCTTAAAGTATAAATTATGTTTTCTAGCGATGTTTACATAGTCATGACTTCAGTGGGAATAAAGAAAAATAGTCTGAAAACTTGTTTTCTGCATTCTCATTAAGATTTTACCACCTTTTAGAAAACAGCTACAGAATGGAAACAAAAGATTGTATCTTAAGTTATGTGTATATAGGAGAAAAAATATTAAAAAGAATATTACATGTGTTCGTTACAGAAGTATCTATGCAAGATGTCAGTGTCGCAGAGTTGGCTAGTGCAAGCCTTGTTTATTTTCCTCATCACTGGATCTATAGGTAAGGTTCATGAAATACCCTATCTTCTAACTCTACAAATTGAGGTTTATATATTTTTATATAATTATATAATTGAACTTATCTTTAATCATTATTTAATGATGCTTTTATAGTTTTTCTAGGATAATTATTGAGAGAATAATATTGTCTTAAAATGATTTTAGTAAGTAAAAATACTGTTGATAATCTGTTTTGTATAATTTGAGTTGTAACACTCAGTCATCAGTAATCCCAATTGCTGTTCAGCTATACTAACAGCAACTTTAAGGTGGAGAAGGAAAAAAAATCATGTTTTGGTTTTTGTTTGTTTGTTTGTTTGTTTTTAAATAGAGGAATAGGAGAAAATCTGTTAACTCTTAGCACTTCACTTCCTAATTCTCAGAAGTGTCACTGAACAGTGTGGTTCTGATAACCAGAATTAAGAGGTACCTGAAGCAGTACTAGTCAAACTGTGGTTTATAGCCTGATGCTCTCCTGAGATCTGGTTGTTACTGGTCCACAATGAAATAAACACAGAATTTAAGAATAAACTTTTAGTCACTCTTAACAATTTGATATAGCCATGACATCCAAGCATGTGATTGGTGGACTTGTATTGTCAAACACAGTATAGAACAAAAGTATAAGTTTGTGATAGATTGGAAGAGAAAAAAAAAACTGATCTTTCATCACAGATAGTTTCAGAGGCACTGCTCTAAATCACTCCTTCTCCAAATCCAGGAATGAAACTTCTTGCTGGACAAAGTAGCAGAAAGGTTATATTGAAAAATCTATCTTACTTAGAAAGGCTTTCCTTATTCTTGAACTCACATTTTCTTTCTTGTAACTTTTTCCTACGAATTGTGCTTCTAGAGTAGGTTAAATTTCTCTTCCTACTGTTCTGCTCTTCAAATATTGAAGGACTGCTTTCCTATGTCTCTAAGCCCTCTTCCCCCAAGTTGAACTTACCCAGTTATCCTAATCATTCATCAGGATGTGGCGTCCAACCCTGTGTGTGTCGATTGCCCTCCTGATTCTTCACTCAGTTGACTGTATAGCATTAAAATTATAATACCATCTTAGCTCTCTCACTTACCCAGCTGTAGGACTTAGGCCAGTCATTTAATCTGTGCCTCAGTTTCCTGATCTATAACGTGGGGATAATAATGGTTCCTACCCTCTAGGGTTTTTGTGAGGATTAAATGAGTTAATATACAGAAAGCATTTGGACAGTGCCTGGCCCACAGTAAACATTATAAAAAGGATAGTTTTTGTATGTGTATTACTATGGTTATTGTTGTCTTTGAATAAAGTATACTTTATGAAAAAAATAAATGTACCGGAACTAGTCTGAATGTAGTGGCTCTCTTACTTACATTGATCTGAACATCATTTTTGTAAAGCAACATAGCTTTTTGGCAGCTGAGATACAGTTTCATGTTAAGCTAGTGGTCAGTGAAAATTCTTAGCTTGTTTTCACATGAATTACATTAAGCCAGTTATCCCTCACCCTATATATATATATTTCTTATCAACCCAAATAGGAAAATTTCCTCTGTTGCAAATTTTATTTTATTAGTTTTAGCCTATTCTTCTAATCTTTCAACATAATTTTGAATCCTAACATTTTCATTCAAAGTTTTGGTGATCATTCCTAGTCCTATCCTCTGCTCATTTGATAAGTGTGTGTCTCAGAGATAAAGACTTCCCTCAAGTTGTTGATGAAAATGTCGAAAATAACAGGACTACCTACATTAGTTGTCTCTTACTGCCTTACAAAAACTCCAAAACTTCAAGGCTAAAAATGACATCTCTCATGGTTTGTATGGGCCAGAAATACAGACAGGCAGGCACAGCCAGACTGATTCATCTTTGCTCTACAATGTCTGGGGCCTCAGTTAGAATATTCAAAGACTGGTGACTGGGTCATCTGCAGGTTCATTCACTTATATGCCTGGTGTTATTATTGCTAGCTGTAGGCTGAGGGCTTTGCTGGGGCTGTTGGCCAAAACACCACACATGGCCTCTTCATTTGGCCTTGGTTTCCTTACAACATATTGCTGGGTTCCGAGAGCAAATGTCCCAAGAGTGAAAGATTGCTAGTCAGAGCTGTATTCTTTTAATGATCTAGCCTTGGAAGTCATAGCACACTCCATAGTCTGGGGTAGACACAAGCACCCACACAGATCTGAGATGTTTGGGGGGATTATGGAACCCACTTCTTCGTGAAAGGTGTATCAGTGACATTGTAAGAAGAATACATGGGATGGAATGAATATATAGGTGTGGCCATCTTGAAAAACACAGTCTGCCCTAAGGACTGAAGAGAGGTACTTCAGCATATTCTGCTCAATGTCACCCTCTCATTGACTTTTTTCTTAGTTAATTTTTTTTTTCTTTTTGTAGAGACAGGGTCTTACTACGTTGCCCAGGCTGGTATCAAACTCCTGGCCTCAAGTGATCTTCCCGCCTTCGCCTCCCAGAGTGCCGGGATTACGGGCATGAGCCACCACACCCAGCCAGTATTTTTTATATATGAGTAATCAAAAATTTATTAGTTTGAGCCTATGAAAAATAGCCAAATACCAGCAATTTCATGATGTTTATTCTAATATCTATTATAGTACATTCTAATCCACATTTCTTCATCTTGCCCACATGAATAGTCAAAATAACTTTATCAGATATTAATACTTTTCTTAATTAAAATATTCTCTTTCTACAATTTAATCTCAGTCTGGTAGCCCTGTAAAAATGAGATTAATTTGGCATAGGATGGTTTCAATGGACCTGTGTTTCACTTTGAAAACTGGAACATTTGCCCATTTTTAGTATTCTTTTATTCTGTATGATTAAAAATTAATAATTTTGAGTCTTATTGTATCCTATGTGTTTAGTACTCTAGAGTATATTTCATATTTACTGTTCCCTGTAATTACTTTAGAGAAAGTATATCAGGAGTGATTTTTGCCAAGGAATAAAGTGAGGTCTAGGGAATTATAAGGTCTGGCCCAGTTACACAGGGTATCTTGTTTGTAGAGCTCCTCCACAAGGTGAAGTTCCATACTGTTGGAAATTGTGAGTAATAAACGCACTAGGACTTACACTAGACATGTATGAGTAATGGCAAGGTGATATGAACAGGCCGCATTACACGTTTTGAAACAAAGAAATACACATTCCTACTCCGGGCCTTACAGGCCTTATGAGAGATCCTAGGTTTTCATTTGTGAGTATAGTTTTGACTGCAAAGACTGTTTTTAATTCTTCTTGCTGACTTTGAATGATATGGAATAAGAAAATATTATAATTGTTAACTTTTTAAGGTAGTTTTATCCTTTGTTTCATCTATCTTGGAGCAAATTTGGAAATTGGAAGAGTCTAGCTGATAATTAAGGTTGACTCTGTAAAAGTATCTCAGCTTTCTTTATCCATAAAATAAAGGGTTGAAGTAAATGATCTCCAAGGTTCTCTTCAGCTTCATAATTCTGTGCCTTTTACCTTAAGTGCTAGAACCAGTCATCTGTGGTAGAACCTTCAAACTTACCAGTGTGACTTGATTACCTGTATCTGGAGAGTAGTAATAATGTTGCTAGACTACCTGTTGAGTACCGGCATTGTACTAGGTGCTTTACATAAGTAATTTTTAATTTCAAAGATAACTTCATGGCTAACCATCCAAAAAACCATCAGCAAATAGGATTCATTGAGGAAAGCTGCCTCAGAATTGTGGACACCGAAGCTAGGCATGGTCCCCAACCTTTTTGGCATCAGGGACCAGTTTCATGGAAGACAGTTTTTTCATGAAAAATTGGCTCAGGCAGTGATGGGAGCCATGGGGAGTGGCCATAAATACAGAAGAAGCTTCGCTTGCTCTCCTGCCCCCCTCACCTCCTGCTGTCACCCCCACTCCCCGCCCTGATTCCTAAGTTTCATGGAAGACAATTTTTCCATGGACAGGTACCGGTCTGCAGCCTGGGGTTTGGGGACTCGCAGAGCTAGAGAAAGAGAATAGAGTCATGCCAAATAGCTGGGACTTTTATCTTGGCAGTAATAGGTAGCCACTAAATAATTCAAAGGAGGTATATGTCATAATCATTTTAGAACAGTAACTGTGGCAGCAGTATGTAGGATAAACTGGGAGAAGTTCAGACTAGTATAATATTTATGGCCTGAGCTTCAGCAGTCAAAGTAGCATTAGAAAGAAGAGGTTGATACACCTATTAGGAAAATACAACCGGCCAGGCATGGTGGCTCACGCCTGTAATCCTAGCACTCTGGGAGGCCAAGGCGGGCGGTTCATTTGAGCTCAGGAGTTCAAGACCAGCCTGA
Organism: Indri indri; assembly: GCA_004363605.1. Classification (NCBI taxonomy): domain Eukaryota; kingdom Metazoa; phylum Chordata; class Mammalia; order Primates; family Indriidae; genus Indri; species Indri indri. The sequence continues at coordinate 28,244 of RJWJ010013719.1, read as the reverse complement.
GCAAGAGCGAGACCCTGTCTCTACTAAAAATAGAAAGAAATTAGCTGGATGACTAAAAATACATATATAAAAAAAGTAGCCAGGCACAGTGGCGCATGCCTGTAGTCCCAGCTACTCGGGAGGCTGAGGCAGGAGGATCACTTGAGCCCAGGAGTTTGAGGTTGCTGTGAGCTAGGCTGACGCCACGGCACTCTAGCCTGGACAACAGAGCGAGACTGTCTCAAAAACAGAAAAAGGAAAATAGAACCAACGGGACTTGGTGCAGTATTGTTAAGTTTTAGGTTAGAGGAGGCTAGAGATGTTGAGGGTGACTACAGAGTATCTGGTCTAGATGACTGGACAGAAGTGATGCTGTTAGCAGAGTTAGAGAAATAAGAATAAGAAATAATAAGTTTGAAAGGAACTGTGATGCATATAGTTTCAGATGTGATGTTTAAAAGTACTTACGGGATAGCCCAGGTCTAATAGGCTATTGGAAGCATGAGAAGCGAGAGCTAAAGATAGGGATTTACTCACCAGCATGGAGTAGGTGATAGGTAAAAACACAGTTGTGTTTCATTGTTTACCCAATCTGATTCTTTGTTTTTAAATAGGGGATCTTATCCCATACATTCATTGTTAAAACTAATATTTGGCCATCTCGTTTTATTGTTTCTGTTTTTTATTGCTTCCTGTTTCCTTTGTTGTCTGAAGTTTGACATATGGACAACGTATACTGTCTCCCTGTGCCCCCATGTGCACCCTACAACAGCATTCAAGACAGGAGAGGAGACTAACACTGCCTGTTTTCTAGAGAGTTGTTTAGATCCTGAGTTTGAATCAAGAACAGGATAGGTGGTGGGGCAAGTACGAATCATGCTACAGGCAGCCTATGTTTCCTGAAGAAAAGTTAAAATAGTATACATCCTGTGAGCTAAAGCTTGAATAGGTTTTTCTTAATTCATCTTTATCTGCCCTGTAATTTGTGTATGTCTTTACAAATTTAGGCATTAAATTCTGAACATACTATTTTTCAGCTGTGTTTTCTTCTTTTTCTGTGTTTTTAGGGATATTTAGTGAAGGCTAAGGGACTCTACATTGAGTGCTACCAGCCAGATAATCATTTTGTACCAGAAAAATTCAGTCCGTTTGATGTATTTTTTTGTTGTTCCTTTTTAGGTGAACTTATAGATCCGTGTGGTCATATCAGTCCTGAATCTCCAGTTGTACAACTTGGTTCTAATTTCACTGCAGTTTGTGTGCTAAAGGAAGACTGTATGGATTATTATCATGTAAATGCTAATTTCATTGTCTGGAAAATAAGCCATTTTACTATTCCTAAGGAGCAATATACCATCATAAACAAAACAGCTGCCAGTGTCACCTTAACAGATGTAGCTTCCTTAAATACTCAACTCATTTGCAACATTCTTACATTTGGACAGCTTGAGCAGAATGTTTATGGAATCACACTAATTTCAGGCTGTAAGTTTTGTTTTTGTCTTATTTTCAGACTTTGTCATGATTGTTGAACCACATTTTTAATGTTGTCTGTTGATCTTTATGAAGTGCAGTAACCTGTGGACTCGGTGACTTTTGGACATTTTTTTTTTAAGCTTAGAAGTAAAAACTACATTTGCATTATTAATATACAAAAAGCCTAAAGAATAATGCAAATCTCATTCCTGAAAGTCAAGCATTTTTCAGTTTTCTGGAAAGTATTTGACAAAATACCCCCAAAAAGTATTGTTGAATTGAAATCTGAATGTATTCACAGTAACTTTCAATGTCCCTTAATTGGTGCTCGCTTTGGCAGCACATATTCTAAAATTGGAACAATACAGAGAAGATTAGCATGGTCCCTGCGCAAGGTTAACACACACACAAAAAAATATCCCTTAATTGCTGAGAACATGCACATTTAAAGCAACTGCCTGGAGAAGGTGAATAAATCCTGGAGAAAGTCGTTCTTAAAGGTCAAAGTAAATAAAGTAAACTTTCTGTGGTCCAAAAGTAGGTTATCAAATTTGTCTATCTCCCAAACTTCATAATTTCAGCATTTGCTTTTCTTCTAGCAGAGTTTGGGAAAGCAATAAGAAGAGAAATATAAATGAATCCTTTTTGCTTCTATTTAATTGCCTCTTATTAACATATGTAAATATTACTTTTAAAAATATACTTAATGGAGAGATCAGTTGATGTTTTTATCCAGTTATAAATGAACATTGATTTTATGTAGGAAATTAATGTGAACAAACTAGTTAATGACAATTAAGATAGAAAATATATGTTACTATCTAAAGCGAAGTTTGAGTTTGAATAGAAAAGAAATTAACTTTTAGTCACCAGTCTTTCATTGTGTCCATTCTTTTTGCTTAGGTTTGTTTTTTCTATCTGAATTTAGGTTGTAAATGCCTTGAGTAGTATATAAATTGCATAATATTTGTGGATATAAAACTTTTTGAGAAATGCTAATTTTTCCCTTTTAGTGCCTCCAGAAAAACCTAAAAATTTGAATTGCATTGTGAATGAGGGAAGGAAAATGAAGTGTTACTGGGATCCTGGAAGGGAAACATACCTGGAAACAAACTTCACTTTAAAATCTGAATGGTACATTATTTTAAGTTTGTTGGATTTATTAAGTTAGTCGTTTTTGCTGGAATTTTCATTTTAACAAGTAATAATATTAAATGTAAATTTTTAAACATTTATCTTTATATTTTAGAACATATCAGTTATACATAAAAGTAGAAAGAATAGTATAAATCTCCATATGCTGATCACCCAGCTTCAACAATGGTCAGCTCATGACCAGTCTTATTTTATGTATATTCCACCCCATATTGTCTTCAAGAAAATCTCAGATATATCATTTCATTCATAAATATTTCTGTACATATCTCTAAAAGGTAAGAACACTTTTTTAAAACATATCTACATGCCATTGTTATACCCAGATATAATTTAAAATACTTTAATATCATCAATTTTCTGCTAGTGTTAATTTCCCCTGTTGTCTTATAAATATGTATTTTTTACACTTGTTTGAATCCAGATTCAAATAAGCTCCATACATTGCAAATTGATGTCTTGTAAGTCTCTTAAACTGTAGCTTCTACCTGCTTCTCTCTTTTTTCTTTGTCCTTGCAATTCAGTTGTTAACTGTTATATAAACATTGTGTAACATATTCCCTTGTCTCTTTATTTCCAAAAAATTGCTGTTAGATCTACAGACTTGATCAGATTCAGGTTTAATATTTTTTTTTAAAAAAAATTATAGAAGTGGTGTGTACTTCCATCAGGAACCACCATATAATATTTGATTTTCTCTTTTGTGATGTTAACAGTGGGCAATAGTTTCAAGTGTTACCAGCCTTATTCATTCTTAATAGTAATAAAATTTCCCATTCATTTTTTCAAACATAAAAAGGTTGAAAGAATTTTACAGTGAAAAGTCATACATACCCATCACCTAGATCCTACAGTTAACATTTTAGTATATTTTTTTATCACATACCTATTTATCTATGCATCCTTCTCTCCATCTATCCATCCATATCTCTTTTTTTATGCATTTCAAAGTGAGTTGCAGTCATTAACATACCTTACCCTTAAACATTTTAGTATTTACATCGCTAACTAGAGTTCAGTGTTTGCTTACAGGTTTGTTTTTAGGTAAAATTTACATGTAATGAAAACAGATCTTAAGTGTATCATTCAGTGAGTTTTGACAAGTGCATACACCTTTGTAACTAAAAGCAGCTATCAAGATATAGGACATTACTGACATCCCCGAAACTTCCCTCATGCTCCCTTCCCAGTCAATCCTGGCCACCACCCTACCCCACCCCACCCCACAAGCAACTGCTTGTCTGATTTTCTTCACCATAGATCATTTTTGCCATTACAGAATGTCATATAAATGGAATTATATAGTATATACTCTCCGGCAAAAGGTTTCTATGACTTTGGCAGAATGTTTCTGAAATTTAACCATATTGCTTACTGTTAGTTTTTTCCCCATAGGTGTGAGCAGTCATCAGTAACCATTATTTGTATATAAGTTACAAAATTGTGGTGTTCTGTGTGGGTTTTCTTTTTTTTTTTTTTTTTTAGCTGAAATACTTAAAAATTTTCTTTATCAACTATGGGTGACCTCACAATTCAGATAAGAGAAGCAAAATGATGTTAATATTCTTCCTTTATTACCAGTTTTATAATGAGTTGATTCCCTAACATCTTAGGGATGGTATATAATGAGGGATTTTTCTCCCTCATTAAGAAATTAAACATATTTGAAAGATTTTAATCCATTATGGTTATTCTTACTGACGCTTAAATTGTTCCATCTTTGATTGGTGGGAGTTTATTCAGATTGTCTCATGTATCCTTTTGACACAACTTTATTGGCCTTTGATAGCTTCCTTGATTTCTGGTATAACATGATTTTCCAGGTTCATCTTATGTATTTCCTCACCCAGACCCAGAATCAACCATTTCCCAAGGATCCTACGTTCCATTCAGTGTGAAATAATATTTAAAGATTAGTCTGGGTGCTGGAGGAATTCATTGCTGGTGGGTTCTCATAGTTTCTAGGGTTTTTCAGTGGAAAGAGATAGGAAATGTTTGTAGTTTGAGATAAAATATGTCATAAAAAGTAGTAACTCATACTAATATTTCCAATTTAAAATCAGGATACAGGTTTTTACATAATTTCATCCATCTGACATCTGTATCCTCTCTTCTGCACTGAAAATCCTAGTTCCCAATGACACCAACATAATTATTAATTTGCTTTATCCTACAATAAACACATTTGCAAAATGACAATGCTAGTATTAGCACCAATATGACTACTAAAACCAATTTTAAGATTGTTTTTCTCCACGAAGAATGCATAGTGTACTTACTATGGTTTTTTTTTTTTTTTTTTTTTTTTTTTTGAGACAGAGTCTCACTCTCTTGCCTGGGGCGAGTGCCGTGGCGTCAGCTTAGCTCACAGCAACCTCAAACTCCTGGGCTCAAGCAATCCTACTGTCTCAGCCTCCCGAGTAGCTGGGACTACAGGCATGCGCCACCATGCCTGGCTAATTTTTTTCTATATATATTTTTAGCTGTCCAATTAATTTGTTTCTATTTTTGGTAGAGACGGGGGTTTCGCTTTTGCTCAGGCTGGTCTCGAACTCCTGAGCTCAGGACGATCCGCCCGCCTCGGCCTCCCAGAGTGCTAGGATTACAGGCGTGAGCCACCGCGCCCGGCCAACTTACTATGTTTTAAAGTTACCTGAAATAGTTCCTTTCTGTGTGGTTATACCAAAAACTCAGTGTACAAGTTAATATGTCTCATTTTGCTTTTGATTTTTAGGAATTTTTCTTAATAATTATGTAAAATAATAAATCCAAAAAGGCAAATCTGTTAAACAAGGTATATTCAGAGAAGTTTAAATTCTACCCCTGTCTCCTCTACTTTGTTTCCTTCTTTCCCCTAGAGGTTATCCATTTTTGTTTTGGTTTGATTTGTCCTATTTTTAAAAATAGTGATTATATATAAGTATTTTTCATTGAGGCATAATTTATACACACGTGAGTAATATGGTGATAGAAATCAGAAAGTGGTTGCCTGGGTTTGACTAGAAAGGCTGAGGGAATTTTTCTGGGGTGATAGAGGTTTTTATCACTAACCTCCTATCACCTTGCATATTGTGCTTTTAGAAAGCATATTGTGCTTAAAGATGTTTCTGGGACAGTAAAGATTCTGTTTCAGGAAAGGAGAAAAAACAGTACTAGGATCACAAGGAAAAGATCATTTTTGAGAGGGATCAGTGGGAACGGAGCATAAAATTCTAAAGTACAGTATCCTTAGACTAAAAATTTGGAAATAATTTTGTGTCATAAGATCAAACTCCATTTTAAAGAAAGGCAGGTTAGTTTTTAAGAGATTTTATTTGTTTTTAGTGATCAACAATTTGTTTGCTGCAACAATTTGGGTCTCATCAAACTCTTTTTAAGGAACTTTTTCACTTATTTTTTCAGATCTATTTTTAATGACTGATTCTTCCATTTTTTTTATTAGGGCAACAGAGAAATTTGCTGATTGTAAAACAAAACGTGACACCCCCACCTCATGCACTGTCGATTATTCTCCTGTGTATTTTGTCAACATGGAAGTCTGGGTAGAAGCAGAGAATGCCCTTGGGAAGGTTGCATCAGATCATATCAATTTTGATCCTGTAGATAAAGGTAGTTATAAACCTGAATTTGAGATTAATTAGACTAAATAGCAGTTTATAAATTAAAGTGGTTTTTAGATTTTAATTAATGTAGGAACAAGCATTTATCTTAGTGATTTTTATAAAGTCATTTTATCAATAATATTAAATATAATTTGGAAAAAAATATCCATAATCTAACCACACTCAGAGCTTTTTTCACTTCGAATATTCTCGTATTTTTCCAGTTCTCAAACTTTTTATACCATTGTAATCACAATATACATGTTGTTTTTATTCTTTTTAAAAATTTGATGTATCATGAATGTTCAGTTGTCTTTTGATATATGCACCTGAAAAGATTAATAAGTGTAATAAACTGATAAAAACTAAAGTTTCTTTAGAAACCTTTCCTTTCCATTATATAGTATAGCATAGCATTGTTTTCAAAGAAATTTGTTCATTTGGTAAGAATAAATGAATATTGTAAATTAAAGAAAAATATAAAGAGTATATTTGAATTTGTATATGAAGTTGTAAAAGTAAAACCTAATAAACACTATGATTTATTTTCTTCTTTAGTGAAACCCAATGCACCACATAATTTATCAGTGAGCAACTCAGAGGAACTGTCTAGTATCTTAAAATTGACATGGATCAACTCAAATATGAAGAATGTTATAAGACTGAAATACGACATTCAATATAGGACCAAAGGTGCCTCAACTTGGAGCCAGGTAAACTTAAAGTTATTGTTTATTCAAATAGTCTTTCTTGCTGTCCTCTAACCTAAACGTCTCAATCATTTTCTGAATGTCTTAAGTTTCTGGTTATGTGAAATACTTTGCTTGACACCTCTTCTGGGTGTTTATTTCAAGTAAGGGCAAGCAGGAAGACACCGAGATAGAAAATACAGCTTTGCTGTATACAGTAGCCTTCACGTGAAACATGGAAGTGATACAGGGTGATAGGGAATGGCATTTTTGAAGGGAGGTGAAAGAAATACAAGTAATAAGAAAATTAGAGGAGCAAAAATAAAGAGACTATAAGGATAAGGTAGAGCATGGGTTGGCACACTACAGTCCATAAGCCACAATCAGCCTACCACCTGTTTTTGTATTAATAAATAAAGTATTATTGGAACATAGCCACACTTATTTGTATACATATCATCTCTATTTTTATTCTGCAATGGAAGAGACTGTCTGGCCCACAGCCCTCAAATATTAGTAAATATTTAATCTAGCTCCTTATAGAAGATTTGTCAACCCCTAAGGTAGGGGAAGGGATTGGTAGGGAACTTGTAAGACTGAGAAGGAAAAGGATGGTCTACTCAAAGATGATGCTGTCAGCAAAACAAATACTTGGAGCTTTTTAAAAGTCTATCACCATAGCATTGAGGTACTCTTCATACTATTCTGTTGTGATTCCATTTATCACTAATAGTTTGCTTTTGCTTTTGTTGCTCTTGTCACAGTAATGAGCTTATAAGGGAATTGAGCCCTTGACCTTATTATTAATGTCCTCATTGCACTTACATATAAAGGGTTCAGAATACAGTCAGAAAGAGCAATAAAGCAAACTTGGATGAATGTTGCATGTTTTACAGAGAGAGGATACATACCTGAAGTTCTTCAAAATATGTTTTACTATCATAGAATCTTAATTCAGTGGTACAAAAAACTGACATCTATTTTGTATCCACTATTGAAGTTTTCGGAGTAGTAGAAAGAACCACAGTTATTTATCTATATTTAATCTCCTCTCTTTTTTTTTGAAAGCCAAGTTTATCTACTGTGATAGCTTTTGTTTTTCTCGATTGGGCTGGAAATCTTCCTTTTGCCTGTCCAGATCTACACTCTACCCTTTTCATTCCTGCTTTGTCATGGCATGCTGACCTATATCTATTTCATCTGTGGGTTGTTATTCCATCTAGTTTTGTAGTGAGTTTGGTTAATGGAAAGAGAGAGAGAAGAGAAGTGAGAATAACATGTTTATTTCCCCTGCTTCCTACCTGAGGTGTCTGTGTCTCTCAACCTAATGTCCCTGTTCATTTCAAGGCAGTGCTCTCTATCTGACCCTCTGTTTTCAGTTTCTGGTACCACCTCTTATTCCTTTAGGCCTAGGCGTGGTAACAGCTACAAGCCCCAGAGTACTAACTGCAGTATCTAAGGATTCCCTATACTCTACCCATAGTCTCTTTATAAGCCCCCCTTAAATTAATCTAAGTGGAGTGTGCTGTCTGTTTCCTTCTGGGGTTCTGAGTGTTATAGGCCCCATGGAAGAAAGAAAGAAAAGAAGGAAGGGTAATAGATAGATGTTTCCATACTTTTTAAACCTAGTAACGTTACTGATTTTGACTACTGCTTTACTTCATTTATTTCTCTCCAGAGGTTAAGTTTAATATATTAGTGTTGTTTCCTTAAATTAGTTTCTGAATTCTAACACAATTTAGGAAGACCTTATTTATTGAGTTTTTTGTTGGTCAACTTGCTTTGTTTTCAGATTCCTCCTGAAGATACAGCATCTACCCGATCTTCATTCACTGTCCAGGATCTTAAACCTTTTACAGAATATGTGTTTAGGATTCGCTGCATGAAGGAAGATGGTAAGGGATTCTGGAGTGACTGGAGTGAAGAAGCAAGTGGGATCACATATGAAGATAGTAAGTAAATAAGTGTGTGAACAAATAAAGCTGTTAGAATCCTGGCTGCAAATTGTGTCTTATATCAATAACGTAGACCTCACTACTTCTTACTTTGTGATCATTTTATTCAAACTGTAGTATTTTACACTTTCATCTTTAAGACCATCAAGAGTAAAATTTAATATGCATTAATGGTAGTATAAATCTATTTGATACCTAATTAAAGAAAATTATCATGGAATGGTATCTTAGATACCATCAGAAAACCATTGACTTAACTGTTGATAAATCCTGAACATTTTATTCAAGGAGTGTGGTCCAGAGATACCTCTAACTAGAGAATCATAGCCTGAGCCATTAAAATCACACTATCTGGCAAAATATACCTTAGATTATCACTATCAAAAAAAAAATATTTGTACCATGCCTTTTATTCATTTTTTTTTTATCAGCACTTGATAAATCCCTAGAAAAAGATTGATCCTGGAATTTTGGTTGGTTGGTTTATTTTTATTTTCCATTTCCCCCACAGACAATACAATGTGTATAGTATAGAATACAAAAGGCACAAAAGAGTGTACAATCTAAAGATTCCCTCCCCAAAGCAGCTAATTGTTACTCATTTCTTGTGTAGCCGTGAAGAAATAATCCTGTGGCATATAGATTTTTCTTTTTGAACATTTTCGTGTCACAGTCTGACCTTTCAGGTCTCAAGGGCAACAGTTGTGGCTCAAAAACCTCCTTTAGCACCTATATCCCTTTACTTCCAGCTCTAGTAGACACCTAGATCATTATGTTAATTGAGAATGTGAAAGGCAAAAAAGTACCCTTCTTTCTTAAGAATTTTCTCTCACATTCTCATAAATGCCAGGAAAGAAAGCACTCCTGCTACTGCTGGTTTGCGACTCCTTCACCAGATTCCTTTGTCTTGACGAGGAATTCTTAAACTGGGATTCTTGGGGCCTATAAAGGTACATGGATCCATTTGGGGGAGTTCATGAGATACCTGAAAATGTAGGTAAAATACTGCAGTTAGTGCCTGAGTGCATTTTTCTGGGGAAGAGGGAACATAATCTTTGTCAAATCAATGAGATCTCTAGAGCCCAAAAGTTATGAACCATTGAACTAAGCATTTTTTCAACTTAGTGAATGAAACCTCTAGGTTGTCTTTATGTTAGGAAACATTTCTGACTCATAAAATTTTCTTTATAATTTCATGTTATTCTGTTTGACTACTGCGCCATACTTGTGTATTTATCTATTCGAACCTTCTGTACCGGCAGGCTTTTTCCCAGCCCTCCTGATCTGCCTGTCCTCTTTGATCGTTATCTGTAATTCCTTCTTCATGATCAACATATTACTGCTTTGATTTTATTCAAATCGTTTCTTATTCTATTGAATACCATGTTTACAATTTATAAAAATTTTGAAAATTGATACTATAGAAAATTTTAAAACCTAATTACTGATATTTAACACTTTGTTTTATAAAGTGCTTTTTGACATGATTGGTGATTATCACAGCAATACTCTGAATTTGTTTTTATTATATCCTGTCACTCTGAATCACCCCTACATAAAGTAATAGACTTCTACTATTACTACATTAAATTTGTTTTATATTCTTATGTATATTTAGGGATTTTAGGCACGTATTTAAATATTTTTCAGTTTGATTTTTAGCAATAAGTAGTATCAACTGATTCTTATTTTAAAGTTTGTCTTTAAAATCAATAGTATCAACTGATTTTTCAAAATTATAAATATAATCATAAGATATAATATTTGATAGAATAAAAAGGGATTTGAATAAAATCCAAGCAATGTGTGTTCATCAAGAAGAGGTGATTATAGATGACAAAAAAAGAGAGGACAGGCAAACCAAGAAGGCTGGGGAAAAGGCCTGCCAGTACAGGAAGTTCAAATAGATAAATATATTAGTACAATGCAGCACCCAAACAGTAAAGAACATGAAATTATGAGTTCCAACATGATCTAAATCATGAGGCTGTCACTCTAAAGAAGACCCAGCGGTATCATAATGGGATGGGCAAATGCTGGTATAAAGAGTTAGAAACACCATGCAATTGAAGGACAAGAATATTAAGAACAATTTGTAGGATTATATTTTACTGTTAAAACTTTTTATTTTAGAAGTTTATGTCTTTTTTTTAGGACCATCTAAAGCACCAAGCTTCTGGTATAAAATAGATCCATCCCATACTCGTGGCTATAGATCTGTACAACTCATGTGGAAGGTAAAAATCACGTTTATAATCTTTTATTTCTTATACAAATACATTTTATATGGTATATGAGTGGAGGTTTTTTAACAATTAAATTTTTATTCATCTTAATATTAGCAAAGTGTTTGATAACTATTTTCAATAAATAGAAACACAAAGCTAAAGCTTTATATTATATAGAAGTCAGGTTCATAAACTACAGATAATAGGTAGTAAGCACAGTTCTATGAAAGTATAAGTTTTTTAAAAAGAGGGACCCTGTCTTATACTTTATGGAATTTTCCAGAGTGCCTCAGAAAATAATTAGTAAAGGTTTGAGATAATCAAAATGTATGCTGATAAATTGATAAATGTGCATGAATATATCATATTTTAAAAAGACAGAAAAATAAGCATAAATTATTTAGTCCCACATAGCCACAGTGCAGGATTGTACATAGAAGTAAAAGTTAACAGAATGCTACTTCCCCTGTTTTAGTTGAGGTCATGCTTTTACTCTTCATTCAGTATGTAGCAATTTTACTTTATTACAAGTTTGAAATGAGATTGCCAGTCCTTTCTAATTAAATATTTAGAGATTTAGCATAATGGCAGAATTTGTGAACATGAAGAAAAATTAACCTTTGTCAAGATTTATGAAATAATTTTTTTAACTTATTACAGACATTGCCTCCTTTTGAAGCCAATGGAAAAATCTTGGGTTATGAAGTGACTCTTACAAGATGGAAATCACGTTTACAAAATTACACAGTTAATGACTCAAAACTGACAGTAAATCTCACAAATGATCGTTATATAGCAACCCTAACAGCAAGAAATGCAGTTGGCAGATCAGATGCATCTGTTTTAACTATTCCTGCCTGTGACTTTCAAGGTTTGTATCTGTGAGATGGAGCCTGACTCATGGATGGAATATAGGTGGTTAGGTATGGACAGGGCTCCCATAAAAAACACAAGTAGTCTAAGACTGACTGTCTCCTCAGTATTAGGGATGATCATATTTTTAGAAATCATTCAGCAGGCAGATTTCATCAGGATGCATGAAATACTTACATCACTGCATGGCTCACTTAAACCTTGCAGTGAACTACTTTATTCATTTAAGCATTTTTCTGATTACTTACCTGGTTTTAAAAGTTTTATTTCAAGATTTTGAGAACTTCAAATGCGTATGTCTTAAATATGTTGTTTATCTGTAGCTTTGTCTGTTGCTTTTAAAAAAGAAAAAATGGCAGTTGCAAACTTACATAACACAAAATATTTGAAGAATTTGGTGGAAGCAAAAATTTAAGTTGAAAAAATAAATTTGCTGGGGGCGGTGGCATGTGCCTATAGTCAGTCCCAGCTACTTGGGAGGCTGAGGCAGGAAGATCACTTGAGCCCAGGTGTTCAAGGCTCAGCCTGGGCAATGAAAACTCCATCTCTAAAAAAGTAATTTTAAAAATAATAAAAAATAAAGATAAATTGACTGTCTATTTCACATGTAAGTTATAATAAAGTGCTTTTATGCAAGGAAATGCATATTAATATATGCTACAGAAATTGATAAATCACATTTTGAAAATGACTATAAAATGTGGAAATTTCAAATTTTTGAATATTCATTTATTATATCAGTATTTAAACTTTGTTTTAAAGCTGCTCACCCCATAATGGATCTTAAGGCATTCCCCAAAGATAACATGCTTTGGGTAGAGTGGACTACTCCTAGCAAATCTCCAAACAAATATATACTTGAGTGGTGTGTGTTATCGGATAAATCTCCCTGTATCCCAGACTGGCAACAAGAAGATGGTACCGTGTATCGCACCTTTATAAGAGGTATACCTGAGTAGAAACACTTAATATCCTTTTTCTAACTCTTTAGACGGATTTTTCTTTTGCATTATTCCTTTCTGTTATAGGTGTTGTGATCCATTGAAAAGACTTCTGATTTATCATAGCTCCACTAATCATTAGATGTGTGACTCTCAGCAAGTCACACTTAACCACTCTGAACTATAGGATCTCTTTATGGACAGAGTGGGGTTAATATTGTCTTTTTTTATACCCTAATATTGTTTTATCATCAAAGAAGACTCATAGTAAAGCTGTAAAGTAATAGAGAAATGTAAAAGAATCCAACCTTTGCTGCTGACTGCTGTTGTATGTTCTCTGTACCTGATTTAACTTCCTCATCCTTCAGGTGAGAAAAGAGTTTCGTAGAACATCTGGATGACTTATTTAACTTCTTACAGCCATCAAATAGGGGAAGCAGACTAGAACTCAGATTTCTTTATGTCTTTCAGTTGGAAGCATTAAGAAAGGATAGGAAGTAATGATATTATAGAGCTCCAAAATGGATTGTTCTGTATTAAGGTACTGTTTATTAAGTGGCTGTAAAGTGATACAACTCTAAAGAAAAAACAAAAACACTCAGCTTGAATGAGCTTTTTTAATAAAGCAGAAGAATAAGAATTCAGCTGTGAATAAAATGATTAATCAGAGAAGAGTCCTAAGCAGAGAAGAGATACCTCCTGTAAAGTTTTTAAGCTTTTTCATGAAATAGGCTCTTTGGCCCTCATTAACCTATTATTTAATATATAGTTTTAATAAGCTTGGTTGTCTAGTTTACTAACCTTATCAAATTAAAAACATGGTGTAACTAGGGAAGAGACAGATTGGAAATAACTAGACAATGGAAACTTTTTTTTAAAAGCATAGCAAAGGCTCTGGAGACATTAAGGTTAGGCATGTAACCCCATATAGCTCAGTAGCCCTGAAAACATCACTGTTACAGCAGAATATAAAAAATTGTCATTTCTTGATAATATTGAATCATCAAGAAAAGGTAACATCACTCTATTTAAGAAGTCAAAGGAGCATATAACTTCATGAATATAAAAGTTAAGGAAAAATAAGTTCTTGTTGAAGGTATAAACTTCAGTAAAACAAACACCTTATTTTGTGATGTGGACAGATAATACTCTGTATAAAAAGAAAAATTTTACTGGTGCATGCTTAAAAAATAAGTTACTGTGATAATGTGGAGGGAGTATAAATAAAGGGGCGGGGGGAAATAGCACTAATTCTTTTTTTCCAATTCACCTAACAAACCAGGTCCATTAGTGCTTTTCCCTTGGTCTTATTAATGGTATCTTGCTCATTAGGCAGTTCTCAGAGATTTAGGGTAAGATATACAAAAATTGTTAACTCTTAAGTAAGACCCAGAGTAATTTGAGATCATTGTTTTAAATACAGTCATTACTTTTATTAACAATATATTTTTTATCTACTATATTGGCAATACTTTTACAGTGTTACCCTATTAAAGTTGAATCCAGTACACAAAAGGTAATGCTTACTTAGAAAACTGCAGTCTTAAAAGAAAGGAAAGTTAAGTGGTTATGAAATTATAATGTAAAAAAGAAAGGAATTAATTTTACTTTTTCTTATGAGAAAAAAATTCTAATCTGCTATTTTTACTTTAGGATACCTGGCAGAGAGCAAATGCTATTTGATAACAGTTACTCCAGTATATGCTGATGGACCAGGAAGCCCTGAATCTGTAAAGGCATATCTTAAACAAGCTCGTAAGTCCAAACTCACTTTCTTTGAAAAATATTGAGTTTCGTATTAACAAAGTCATATCACTTTTAAATAAGAATGTGTCTCATTATGTTCAAATAATTTTATAATGAAATTTTACTAAATTCTAATGATTTTCAATTAGCAAATACATTTATTCTGTTTCAGCACCTTCCAAAGGACCTACTGTTCGGACAAAAAAAGTAGGGAAAAATGAAGCTGTCTTAGAGTGGGACCAACTTCCTGTTGATGTTCAGAATGGATTTATCAGAAATTATACTATATTTTATAGAACCAACATTGGAAATGAAACTGGTAATACAACCATATCAGTTATTAAGACTCAAATGTTTTTTTCCTAAGCTTTTAAATACTAACTTATGTTGTACAACTTATCATACTATATTATCATCAGGAGATACCTGAGAGTATACCTTATAGTTGTTTCATGGTTCTGTTGAAAAAATATTGTGTTGTGCTTATATGAGAATATTATGTGTAGAATAATCAGAGTTATGAAAGTTGCTTCCTGGCAAAAATATTTTTATTCCCTTCTAATACAATGCCAAATATAGGCCAGGTGAAGCAAAAACATGGAGTAGTTGAATAAAGCAGTTTTTTATTTCTTCCAGCTGTGAATGTGGATTCATCCCACACAGAATACACACTGTCCTCTTTGACTAGTGACACATTATACATGGTCCGAATGGCAGCGTACACAGACGAAGGTGGGAAGGATGGTCCAGAATTCACTTTTACTACACCAAAATTTGGTAAGAAATAATGAAGTTTGATCTTTTATTTTTTTCTTTTCCCTTTTTAAGCTTAATCAGGTTAGAAATGGACATAGTTTATATACTAATATTTTGTGGAAAATGCATCTTTGAATTCATAGAAACAAAGTGTTCATAAATTATGATTTTTATATTGTTTTAGTTTTGGTTGTTTCTTTAAACTATAGGAAATATTATTCCTTACTTTTTTGGTGTTTTATTAACTGCTTCTGACCAAATTCACCTAAACTCTAAATCCCAAAAGAATTTGTGTATCTTTCCAGGTAGGTTCCTTTTCTTCATTGGTTTGGGCATGGTATCTTTCCTTCTCTACTCTTGTTCCTTTCTTTTGTAGACAGATTACTTGAAAGACTAGTCCACCCTAGTCTTTACTTCCTTACCTCCAGCTTAGTCTAAGCTGCTGAAATCAGGCTCCCAATCCCAGCATTCCACTGAATCCTTTCTGGCATCACTCATAGAAGACCTTAGTTATCATATCCACTTCAAGCTTTTTAGTCTTCTTTTTTGTCCTTTATTTAGCATTTGACTCTGGCTTTTTCATCCTTGAAACTCCCTCCTCCCTTGGTTTTTCTAACCATACTTTTCTTTGTTTTTCTAGTAGCACTCTTCTGAGTCTCCTTCCTCTTGTAAAACACAAGTGCCTCCTTCTTGTTCTCCTTTTCTGCTCTACTTTTAAATGGTTTGTATTCCCCAGAGCTCTGTTCTTAGCCCTATTTCTTAATCTGCCCATTCAAACTCCCTGTCCATGACTTCACCCATCCTCTCCTTCCCAAACATGTTTCTCTTCCTCTGTTCCATGCCACAACCACCCAAAACTTTGCCAAAGCCAGAAATTCAGATGTAATTGCAATAAATTTCTTTGTATCTTTCTCTCTCACATAAGCCAATTGTCAGGTCCTATTGATTGTGCTTAATTATTTCTTCTGCCTACACTTTCATCATTTCTTTGACCGTAACCTCCTCCTCATGCTCTCCACCTTTTAATGTCTTTCCCCATTGCATTGTCCTCATTTAGGTTCTCACCTTCTCTTGTTTTGGCTGTTCTGTAGCCTCCCTAAAGCATACTTAAGCTAAATTCTTTCTTGTTCCCACTACATTGTGAATCATTATAGAAATTATATTATAATTGCATTTATAAACCCGCCTCCAAGTGCCAACACAGTGAATGATAAATAGTAAGCTCCATGTTCCTTGTTGGTTGAATGCTTGCTAATTAAGAGAATAAATAGATGAGTGACTACATAAAACAGATAATAAAAGATTCTGAGCTTTGCTTTCAGGGCTAATAATGAATGTATTAATAGTTTCTGGGATGAGGTTTGTCCCACGTGGTGGTGTGTTAATAGAATAGATATATAACAAATAATACTTTAAATAAAACTTTATACCATAATCTCTAGAAAAATAAAAATAAACTTTTAAAATATTTTTCTTTATTACAAAAGTAATGTTCATTATAAGGAGGGAATTTAGACTATATAGTAAAATACAAAGAGGAAGAAAAATCAATCCTAATTGCTTACCCAAAAATAATCTAACATATTTGTGTATCTTTTAGTCTTTCCTGTGTATACGTTTTATTCCAAAAATTAGATCATGCTCATTAGTATTATTTCATAATCTGCTTTTTTTCAATTACCTATCTGTTGTTTCATGGATCCATTGTGGCTTCTTCACATGGCATGGGTCTTGCCGCTGAGGACCTAACAGCTTACTTGAAGAAATATGGCATAAGTAAACAAAACAGATGGAGAACCAATAGGCTATGCAGACAGTAAATAAAGTAGGAATTTAAAGATACCAGTCGGGGGGTGAGGTGGGTCATCGTCAAAGAAGGTTTTATGGAGGAGACAATACTTGAGCCTTAAAGTTAGGATGTGGACAAATAGGAAGAGGGTGGCATCTTAGAAAGTGGCATGAGCAAAGGGCTGGGCATGAAAACATAAAGGCTTAAGTTTAGTTAAAGGAAAAGTTCTGCCTAAATTAGATTTGGCATTATATATATCTTAGCATTTAAGAGTTAATATATGCCAACCCATAATTTATTCCCAAGCATTGATTTGATTTCTTGATTTCTACTGGGCTTCATAGGATGATAGGGTTACTTACAAAGGGATATGGCTATGTGTAGTGGGAAAAGAAAAGTGAGTGAGTAGTATATGGCTGTAATATTACTTTCATACTTTGTATGTATATGGCTGCAGTATTATTTTCATTACTTTGTATGAAAGTAATACTGCATTATGTAATGCAATATTGCATATAATATTGCATTAAATAATATCCCATTATAGGGAATTTAGACTATACAGTAAAATATAAAGAGGAAGAAAAATCAGTCCTAAGCCCTGTATCAGATATATCACCTTTCTGAAAATGGGTAAATAGCTAATAAAAATTGTTTGAGAGTTGTGTTTTTATTCCTCGTAGAAGGTTAAATGTTTAATTCAATTAGGTTATTCTATAGCTTTTCCAGTTTTACCCAGTATTCATACTTGTTCTGATATAATTTGTCTAAGATTCTGCTGAATGCAGATCATAAATGTAATAAAGGGACAGTTTGAAAGCTCTGATTCACTGGGTAGATTATCCAATTAACTGAACTATGTCATTTGAATCCCCCAACCAACATATATTTTATGCTTACTATGTGGCCAGGAACTATGTAAGGCATAAATGGCTAGAAGATGATTTCCTAAGGAGGGTGGTGGGAAAACTAGCTTTAAGTCTGAAAAGACTAAAAAAAAAATTAGGATGGTATTTCATCTTTTCAAAAGTAGTCTGGTTGGGAAGTTGTATTATTTCTCCTTGGTATGTGTCAGCAGTTATTTCCCATCATACCCCTTTCTTTGTTTTTCAGCTCAAGGAGAAATCGAAGCAATAGTCGTGCCTGTTTGCTTAGCATTCCTATTGACAACTCTTCTGGGAGTGTTGTTCTGTTTTAATAAGCGAGACCTGTAAGTACCCTTATTCATATATTTGCATTTTCCTTATAGCTTTATTGAGGTATAATTTATGTGTAATAAAATTCATCCATTTTAAGGGTATATAGTTTGATGAATTTTTATAATTATACGCTAATATATAACTAGCACTATAATCAAGATGTAGAACATTTCCATCACTGTAAAAATTTCCTCATTCTGTTTTATAGTCTATTCTCTTCCTCCCTGACTCCAGGCAGTCATTGATCTACTTTCTATAACTGTAGTTTTGCCTTTTCTAGAATTTTATATAAATGGAATCAAATAGCATATGTTTTGTGTATGACATCTTTCACCTAGCATGATATTTTCGAGATTCATCCATGGTGTTGCATATACTAATATTTTTCTCTTTTTTATTGTTGAGTAGTTATTCTATAGAATGAATATATCAAAATATTCATCCATGAGGGAAGTTTAGCTTGTTTCCAGTTTTTGACTATTATGAATAATGTTGCTATGAACATTCACATACAACGCTTCGTGTGGGCATATGGTTTCATTTATCTTGAATAAATAACTAGGAGTAGGAATGCAAGGTGCTATGGTAAGTGTATGTTTAACTGTGCCATCTTGCATTCCCACCAGCAGTGTTCCGTATCATCACCAATACTTGGTACTATCAGTTTTTTAATTTTAGTGATTCTTTCTAGTGGGCGCGGAGTACTATCTCACTGTGGTTTAATTTCCATTTCTCTGATGACTAGAAATGGATCCTTTCATGTGTCATTTACATATCTTCTTTTGTTATGTGTCTATTGAAATCTTTTGCCTGTTCCCAAATTGGGTTGTTTATTTTGTTTATATTGAGCTATAAAAGTTCTTTGTACTGGTTACAAAATTTTTATCAAAATTTGTTTTGCAAATTTTAATTCAGTCTGTGCTTTGCCTTTTTATTTTCTTAACTATGACTTTAGAAAAGCAAAAGTTTTTAATTTTAGTTTTCTTCCCTCTGGTGCCTACATTTTGTGTCCTGTTTAAGAAATTTCTGTTTAACCAAGTGTCACAAATATTTTCTGATGTTTTCTTACAGAAGTTCAATAGTTTTAGCTCTTATGTCTATGATCCATTTTGGGTTTGGGGGTATTGTTTTGGTTTTTTGAGACGGGGTCTCACTCTGTCACCAAAGCTGGAGTGCAGTGGTGTGATCACAGCTCATTGCACCATCGGACTCCGAGGTTCAAATCATCTGCCTGCCTCAGCCTCCCAGGTACCAGGGACTATAGGCATGTGCCACCATGGCCAACTAATTTTTCTAAATTTATTTTTGCCCAGCCTGGTCTCAAAACTCCTGGCCTCAAGCAATCCTCCCACTTTGGCCTCCCAAAGTGCTGGGTTTATAGGTGTGAGCCACCACGCATGGCCCATTTTGAGTTATTTTTGTGCATCGTGGGAGGTCAAGGTCATTTTGTTCTCACAGATACCTAGTTCTAATGTTATTTATTTTGAAAAGACTGTTTCCTATTCAATTGCTTTGGTACCTTTGCCAAAAGCAATTATCCATATAAGTCCCTATCTATTTCTTTTTTTTTTTTTTTTTTTTTTCTTTTGAGACAGTGTCTCACTCTGTTGCCTAGGCTAGAGTGCTGTGGTGTCAGCCTAGCTCACAGCAACCTCAAACTCCTGGGCTCAAGCAATCCTCCTGCCTCAGCCTCCCGAGTAGCTGGGACTATAGGCATGCGCCACCATGCCAGACTAATTTTTTCTATATATTTTTAGTTGTCCAGCTAATTTATTTCTGTTTTTAGTAGAAACAGGGTCTCGCTCTTGCTCAGGCTGGTCTTGAACTCCTGAGCTCAAACGATCTGCCCGCCTCAGCCTCCCAGAGTGCTAGGATTGCAGGCGTGAGCCGTGGCGCCCGGCCCTTGCACATCTTTTGTTAAATTTATTCCTAAGTATGTTTTCTTGTTACTGTGTAAATAGAATTTTAACATTTTCTAATTGTTGTTAGTATATAGACATACAATTTTTAAAAAATATATTGATTTTGTATACTGAAACCTTGATAAATTCATTTATTAGTAGCCTTTTGGATTCCTCAGGATTTTCTACATACACAGTCGTGCTGCTTGCCTAGTAATAATAGTTGTCCTTATTTTTATGCTTTTAGTTCTTGTCTTAATGCACTGGCTAGGACCAGCAGTCCAATGTTGACTAAAAGTGACAAGAGAGCTAACATCTTATACATTCTTGACTTAGAGGAGAAAGCATTTAGTCTTTCATCATCACATGTGATCTTAGCTGTAGATTAAGTGGGGTTTTCTTTCCCCCTTACTACTTCCTCCAGGAGGAAGTTCTTATATTTCTGTTTTGCTGGCAGTTTTTATCATGAATGGATGAATTCTGTCAAGTGCTTTTTCTGAATCTATTGAGATCATATGGTTTTTCTCCTCCCTTCCATAAATATGGTAAATTTTATTGATTTTCATATACCATCCTTGTAGTCCTTGGGTTTTGCTACATTCAATTTGTTAATTTTTACATCTGTATTCATGAATGATGTTACTCTGTCCTTTTTTGTGTGTGATGTCTTTGGTTTTGGAATGAATGGGAACATGTTACCCTCCTGTATTTTCTGGAAGAGTTTGTGTAGTATTGGTACCATTGCCTTTTTAAATGATAGACAGAATTCACAAATGAAGCCATCTGGGCCTAGAGTTTTCTTTGTAGGAAGGTTTTTAATTAAAAATCCAATTTCTTTATAAGTGTATCAGAGCTTTCTTTTTCTTCAGTCTGTTTTGATAATTTCTGTCTTTCAAGGACTGCATTCATTGGTTTGTTGGTCTATTTGTCTAGGTCGTCAGCTTTACTGCTTTTTCATACCACATCCAGGTTGTATAGGTGTTTCTCGCAGGAGAGTCAGTCTGATAGGCTCTCACTCTGCCTTACCAGAAGCACCATTCTTATTAGTCATTTTTATTTTTTTGTTTAATTTTTATATGTGAACTTATTTTCAAGATAGCTCACTGCCTCTATACTTAATGGACGTCTAACTTTGTGCTAAGAACTGTATTAAAGTAAACATACTTAAGTACGTTTTTGATAATATGGCTATCCCAAGTGAATTGGGTATTTTAAATATTAACCTTTCTTCTCCATAAAAAAGATAATTTATATTTTATTTGGTATCAATTTGAACTTTTATTTGTTAATGTGGGTTATTTTTAAGTGGAAATTGAACGTTTTTGCTTTTGTTGGGAGGGAGTGTACCAAAACATGTTGTGGCCTGGATAAAGTTTTTAAGTGGTTTTTACTGCAGACTTTTGAGAGATTTTTTTTAAAAAATTGAATACTGATTATTAGCTTTAGCCTTGTTAACAGGTCATTATTATGAATACATTAAGATCCTTATGCATTTTCAACAATATTTTTCTATTGGTTACAAGAAAAATAGTATTTTTGTTTGGCTTTGGGGTAAAGTAGGTTTTCCTTTTTTAGATTTAGTTCATTGGTTTGGTTCTTAAGATTCTTACATCAACATGTTTAGAATAGGGACTATTTATTGTTTATTACATGTGGTTCTTTTCTCTTCAGAATTAAAAAACACATCTGGCCTAATGTTCCAGACCCTTCAAAGAGTCATATTGCCCAGTGGTCACCTCACACACCTCCGAGGGTAAGATAAAATGCTTCTGAGTTGTTTGTTAGGATATATTTGTAGAGTTCAACCAAGAGATATTCAGGCTAAATCCCAAAGAATAAATGAAAATAAAAGTTACATAATGAAAATTTTAATCAAAATTTAAAATACGGTACGTCATCTTAGCATATTTGTCCTGATTCTCTATTTAGTAAACAAATATTTCATTGGACTTGCAAATTGAAAACTTAAAGTGCTAAAACTCCTATGAGGATAGCTTTGTTATAAGGCAAGCATTTTGGATTGAATATTAGAAACAAGTTTAACAGTCTACCATTTACCACTGATGAAATGATTTCTGGGAATCTACACTAAACTCTTAAATATACCCCAAAGGGGAAATCATTTGTATTTATCATCCTCCAATAATCCTTGAATTTTATTATAACAGATTAAAATGTGTTAATATGTTTTTATATTCTGTAAAACCTCAGTGTTGTTAAGGTTCCATTTTTCTTGATGTTCTCTAGTTTGCTATCTTGTTACTCCTAGGCTGCTTCATAATCCAGGCATGAAATAATTAAATACATTTTGATAAGCTAATGGTCTACAAATAGTAACACCAACAATATTAATTCGGAACTTCTGAGGAAATACAGCCTGATTCAGATTTCTTTGACTCTGTCTAAAAAAGAGTCTTGCTCTGTTGTCTGGGCTAGAGTGCCGTGGCGTCAGCCTAGCTCTCACAGCAACCTCAAACTCCTGGGCTCAGGCGATCCTCCTGCTTCGGCCTGCCGAGTAGCTGGGACTACAGGCGAGTGCCACCACACCCAGCTAATTTCTTTATATTTTTAGTAGAGACAGGGTCTCACTCTTGCTCAGGCTGGTCTTGATCTCCTGATCTCAAGCAATCCTCCTGCCTTGGCCTCCCAGAGTGCTAGGATTACAGGCATGAGCCACCGTGCCTGGCCAGACTTATTTTATAATATCCACAATTTGAGTAGTTGACAGTGATTTAGTGACGTAATATGGGTTATTTCTTCACCACTGAAAGTTACTGAGAAGTTTTAGAGACATATTATCTCTGTGGCTTTAATTAATATTTGCCATATATATCTGAGAGTTTCTAAATGAACTTATGCCATAAGTAATTATCCGTTTTTTCTCTTTCTTAGCACAATTTTAATTCAAAAGACCAAATGTATTCCGATGGCAATTTCACGGATGTAAGCGTTGTGGAAATAGAAGCAAATGATAAAAAGCCTTTTCCAGAAGATCTGAAAACACTGGAACTATTCAAAAAGGAAAAAGTTAGTACTGAAGGACACAGCAGTGGTATTGGGGGGTCTTCATGCATGTCTTCTTCAAGGCCAAGCATTTCTAGCAGTGATGAAAATGAGTCTGCACAAAATACTTCGAGCACCGTCCAGTACTCTACTGTGGTACACAGTGGCTACAGACACCAGGTTCCATCGGTCCAAGTCTTCTCAAGATCTGAGTCCACCCAGCCCTTGTTAGATTCAGAGGAGCGGCCAGAAGATCTACAATTAGTAGATAACGTAGACGGCGGTGATGGCATTTTGTCCAGGCAACAGTATTTCAAACAAAACTGCAGTCAACATGAAACCAGTCCAGATATTTCACATTTTGAAAGGTCAAATCAAGTTTCATCAGTCAATGAGGAAGATTTCGTTAGACTTAAACAGCAGCAGATTTCAGGTATTTCACAGTCCTGTGGATCTGGGCAAATGAAAATGTTTCAGGAAGTTTCTGCAGCAGATGCTTTTGGTCCAGGTACTGAGGGACAAGGAGAGAGATTCAAAACAGCTGGGATGGAGGCTGTGCTTGATGAAGGAATGCCTAAAAGTTACTTACCACAGACTGTAAGACAAGGTGGCTACATGCCTCAGTGAAAGACTAGTTTCTGTTACAACTTCGGAAGTACCTGTCAAGCAAAGCTAAAAATATTATCTGTGAATTCAGATAAAAAATAATCTTCACTCTCTGAAGGTGATCATTTGCCCTTAAGGACAAAAATGTACTGAACTCTCCGTGGGCTATTTCCATCCCAGAATATCTGGGATTCTTCTTTAAGCACTACATAAACTGACTTTATCCTCTAAATAGCTGAATGACTTTGTGCTGTTTCAGGATGTTTGCACTGAAGAAAAACAGAAAGCTTGTCTGAAATTTATAAAGTAAAACTTCTTGTTTTGCGACACAGAAGGTATTTAAATAATAAGCAGTGATATACTTAGCACAGCTATACTGATTTTGATGCAAGTAGTCATCAAATAGAGTGGCTTAGAAAGTTAATACAAAAAATTAGAGGAACAAGGTCTAGACTGTCTACTTCACCTGACAACATAATTAAAAAAGAGGGCCACAGAACATAAATATGAGCCCAGCTTTTGTAGTTTGACAGAAAAAAAAAATGGAGAGGGGAGGGCCTCATATTTATGTCAACATATAAAATATTCCTTAGTTCCCTTCCATTGGGAATGATGCTGCCAGTTGTTGCTGGAGGAATTCTGGAGCTTTGACATCTTAAAAATGTTTTTTTAAATATATAATCAATTTCATTAATTTTCAAAAATTTGCTTTCTATTATTAACAACTTCTTTAAAGATCCATCTCAGAAACTCATAAGAACTAGGAATGCCACATTTAAAAATTGTTTGCGATTTATAAAGGCTTAAATTGTTGACATTTTCTATGCATATATATAAAATATATAAGCATCATTAAGACTTCAAAGAATTTGGTGATGAAGCACTTTATACAATATGTTTTCAGTTTAAAGCGTGTTTGAGGGGTTTTTTGGTTTGTTTTTTCACCACTGATCAGAAAGCAAAAGTGTGTTTTGAGCATACTTTGTTTTTATTTTTAAGTAGGGCAAGATTTTAAAATTTTCTTCTTATAAGTGTTTGCAGCAAACTAAGAGGACTCAAGCAGCATTTACCAAAACAAAACAGAACCTAAAAATGTACGTATTGATCTGAGCAAATATCCTCATTGTAGGGACATTTAATAAAGAGATAATGTTTTGATATCTGTGAGTTCTAGGGGAACTTAGTTCCACATTGTGATTTAGGATTTTTTTTTTTTTTTTGAGATGGGGTCTTGCCATGTTGTCCAGGCTGGTTGTGAATTCCTGGGCTCAGGCAATCCTTCTGCCTCAGCCTCCCTGGGACTATAGGCATGAGCCACTGCACCCACCTTGTTTAGGAATATTTTAAACCTCTTCTTTAGGAGAGAAGTGAGCCAGACCTCCAGAGTTTAATGCTAAAGCCACTCATGCATTTATGCTGTCCCCTAACCACGACATGTGACATGGAGGCAAGGGCTGAAGATAGGGGCTGAGGAAGTAAGAGGAAACCGTCATGCATCATTAGTCATTGACTACTACTATCAAGTAGGTTCAGAGGAAATAAGTTTTTCTGTCATAATTAAGTTACAGAAGCCAGGCAGACTTAAAATAGTTTGTGGAGGTTACTGAAGAATAAAAGACTAAGAAAACTTGGTATACATTTATAATCGGAATGTAATTCTAGTTTTCAGTCAGAATATTGTTCATGTTAGACTTCCTGTTTACTTTATCCTTTGTATTCTTGCATTTATATAATGCCTAATACTTTTCAGTTCGTTCACATATGGTCTGTGAGTAGATGCTTTATTCTTATATATTCAATTTCCTACTTTAGGCAAAAGTAGATTGGTAGAATGAGGAAGATTAGGGACAGAGAGACCCAAATTCACACAAGATAGTGGCAACACCACCATTATCTTGGTCATCAAAAGCTGGGCCAGATCAGGAATGGATTTGTCTTGCTATATATGTCTGTCAGGAAATTTATACCTGTTACATTTTCCATTTCCTCAAAAATAAGTAGTCATGTTATTGTAATCGTGTTTAGCTATAACCTTCCTCATAACACGTAGCCATGTTGTAGTGTGAAGTTTATGCATTTTGGGGGCAGTTTTAAAATGTGAACTCGTGATCTAAGGGGATGAGAATGAAGGGTTATTGAAGAAAGGACTTCGTGTAAGCAGGTTTGCATGTTAAAATCTGTATAGAGCATGGTACAGTAAGTGAATGCCCACGGCCACAAGAGCACTTTAGACGTTAAGTGGATATATGGTTACTGTGCAAAAATTCATTCAGGAAATGAATATATATTTGAGCACTAATATGTAATGTACATCTTTGCCCTAAAAAGCAATCATAAAACTTGTTTTAAATACAAAATTACTTTCCTAGAGCATGTCTTAGAATAATCTATGTTTTCATGCACGTTAATTGTATTTTAGGTAAGCAGAGAATATTTTAGGTTTATTTATGTAAAAACTAGTCTAATAAAGTTAGTGGATTTATTACTCTTTAAACCTTTAGTGTCTAAAAATGCCGTTTAAAGTAATGCCAGCACATAAGAAAACAGCTTTTGTGGACAAAACTAATTCACTGCTTTCTACAACTGCAGTTGCCCCTTTTAGGATTAAAAAAAAAAAAAAGATCTAACATGTTACATGTGTTGCTATTGTAATTTGACTGTCAGTTACTGGTATCTGTGGTATCCTACCTTCATCTCTCATTAAAGGATAGTGCTGAATAATTATTAGAAAACTATAAAACTTCAGACTTTCTACCCATTAAAACCTAAAAATTTAATCCTTTTTTAGTGTGGATCAGTCAGCACTCAGGAACATACTCAACATTTGAGTAGAAGCATGGAGAAAAAAGCAAAATCATTAATATGTTCTCTTTTCCACTTAGATGTTCATTTAATTTCAGCCTTATTCCTGGATAAGGGATTTTACCACAAGAAGTCATCCAGTGACCATAACTCTTATTGTGAAGTTAAAGGTTAATGAAGTATACTTACAAAACATTTATTAAAGCTCATCTTTAAAGTAGAGCATCTAAAGTAGTTTTAGAAATAGATATCAAACATAAAGATGTCTTTTTCCGCCCACACAGTTAACTAGCTAAAACCATGGCCTATAAAGGTAGAAGTAGAATAATCATATAGAATTCCCAAAAGTATTTCTGTTTATTGGCATATATTGACCAAGTAAATCAAGCAGAAGAGATCTTCCTCCTGTTATGTTCCACATCATTCTCCTCTGTTGGATTTTGCTCAGTTGGTATTAAGAGCAAATTTCTAAAGCATACATTTCTGTCAGTGAGGTTTTATTTTGTTGAAATGAGTAAAATACCAAAGTAATCTACATAAAATTTAAAGTTCAATTATTAAAAAGAATTGATTGGGATAGCTTTCTGTTATACATATTATTAGATTATATTGCTCAGATAAGATTACTTTAAAAATTTTTTTGTAATTTTCTATAAGTTGAAAGAATATGGAGCCATAAGATGGTGTGGTATTTGGGGTTAGCCTAAAATTGGACTTTGTCATCAGTTTCAAAGAAGGCATGACCTAGCAAATTTACAGCCTATTTCTTCTTTGGACTGTTCTTTGGCAGCAGTTCCTTTTCAGATAGTTTATAAACAATTCAGATGTAAGTCTAAACTTTCCAAAGCCAAATGTAACATCTTTTGGACTAATTTTTTTTTCTATCATATAGGTTGCTAGTATGTGCATTAGCATGATATTCTTGTATACGTCGCAATAAAAAGGTGGCAGCTCAGGGTGAGCTCTTCTGTCACTCATTCTGTTCCTAAATTTTTAAGGGCTTTTTGCAGTCAGTAGTTCCTGCAAAGGGGTTAGTTTAACTTCATTAGCCAGTTCACTAAAGTTGATGGATCATGATGAAATGCATTTAAGGCTGATGGTAACAGATGTTCCAAATCTTTTATCCCTTGAACTCAAGCTTTGTCTGAATAACTACAGGTTTCAAATGCTGTTAGATGAATACCAAAACGTGATGTGTCAGAAACAAAGGGATATTTTAAAGGTAGATATTTGAAAATTCTTTAGTCTTAATGTATAACATATGTATATTGAATAATATACTCTAAAAATAAATGTGCAATCTGCTAGTAGGACAATACCGTGATTAGCATTAGGTGTATCTCCTTTTTGTATCCTAGCTTGTCCCGTTTCCTTCCAAGTGCAAGCAATCCTTCCACATCTGCTTGCTGTTTTGCCCCACCTACTGTAACTTCATTTGGAAAGCTTGTCTATCGTATGTATTTTTACCTTTGCAGTGAATTGCATGTGCTAATTATAACAGAGCTTTCATTTTTGTTGACATAACTCTAAATGTTATCATAAGC
>RJWJ010013718.1:0-39374 GCA_004363605.1 Indri indri | reverse complement strand
ATCATCCAGTTCTGATTCTTTCATGTTTAAAATTCCTTCCTCTAGTGTAACACTGTCCTCTCAAATTTTTGACCAAAGAGAGAAAATCAGATGGCATCTTCAACATTCTGGTTAGAAATTTCCTTGGCAAAATATTCAAGTTCATTAGATATGTTTTGTACTTCCTACATTATTGTAGATGAATATGTTCTAAACTTTCTGCCACCACATAACAAGGATCCCTTTTCCTCTGGTTTTCAATAATGTGTTCCTCACTTTCCTTTAAGTCTTCACTGGCAGCCACCTCAAAGTTCATATTTCTAATAATAGTCTTTTCAAAGCAAAATACTCTTTCTCAAACGTGATTCTCAAAGTCCTTCCAGTTCCATCCGCTGCCCAGTGACAAAGCCTCTCCCACATTTTACGTTTTTGTATTCACAGCATTTGGCTTCCAGAGACCATAATCTATACTAGTTTTCTATTTCTACATAAAGAATTACCCTCAATATTTAGTGAGGTAAAACAACATATATTTATTTTTGTTACTATTTCTGTGAGTCAGGAATTCAAGTATGGTTTATCTGGATGATTCTTTGTCAGGATCTCTTGTGAGATTGCAGTCAAGATACTGGCTAGGGCTTCAGTATTCTTAAGTTGTGATGGCAGCTGAAGGATCCACTTATTTGTTCAAAAAATTATTTGTATAAATTTATCAGGCACAAGTGTAATTTTGTTACATGGATATGTTGCATGGTGTGAAGTCAGGGCTTTTAGGGTAGCCATCACCTGAATAATGTATATAGTACCCATCAAGTAATTTCTCATCATCCACCCCACTCCCACCCCTCACCCTTCTGAATCCCCATTGTCTATCATTCCAGACTCTATGTTCATATGTACACATTATTTAACTCATACTTATAAGTGAGGACATTATTACTCATTTTGTCTTTCTGTGTCTGAGTTGTTTCACTTAAGATAATGGCCTACAGTTTCATCCATGTCACTGCAAAAGACTTGATTTCATTCTCTTTTAAGGCTAAATAGTGTTCCATTGTGCCTATATACCAATTTTCTTTATCCAATTATCCACTGATGGACACTTATATTGATTCTATATCTTTGCTAATGTGAATAATGCTGTGATAAATATACTAGTGCAGATATCTTTTGGATATAATGACTTCTCTTTCAGGGGGCAGGGTGGAATGGAGTAGATACCCTATAGGCAGATTGCTGGATTAAATGGTAGTTCTATTTTTGGTTCTTTGAGAAATCTCTATACTGTTGTCTATAGCAGATGTACTAATAGATGTTCCCACCAACAGTGTATAAGCATTCCCTTTTCTCTGCATCCTCATAAACATCTGTTATGTTTTGTCTTTTTTATAATAACCATTCTAACTGATGTAACATGATAACTCATTCTGGTTTAGTTTGCATTTCTCTGATGATTAGTGATATTCAACATTTTTTATAGGCTTGTTGGCCATTTGTATGTCTTCTTTTGAAAAATTCCTGTTCATGTAATTTGATCACTTTTTAATGGGGTTATTTGTTTTTTGTTGCGATTGTTGAGTTGTTTGAGTTTCTTATCAATTCTGGATATTAGTCCTTTGTTGAATGAAGACTTTGCAAATATTTTCTCCCTTTCTGCAGATTGCTCATTCTATTGTTTATTTCTTTTGTTGTGCAGAAGCTTTGTAGTTTAATTAAGCCCTATTTGTCTATTTTTGTTCGTTTGTTTCCTGTGCTTTTGAGGTCTTAATCATGAATTCTTTGCCTCAACCAATGCTCAGGAGAGTTTTCCCTAGATTTTCTTCTTGAGGGATCCACTTATAATATGACTCACTTATATGGCTATTGGCAAGAATCCTCAGTTCCTTATCACATGGGAGTCATTGTAGCATGTTATTAAGACATGGTCACTGACTTTCCTCAGGGCAAGTGATCCAAGAGAGAGAGAAAGTGCCTAAGGCATTAGTACATTGTCTTTTATGAGCTAATATTGGAAGGGCCATAACTATTATTTTTTTGTTTGCTATCGGCCATTCCAAATAACTCAGGTACAGTATGAAAGAGGCATATATAAATTTCTGAGTACCTGCAGGCAGGAGAATTGCAGTTGTATAATGTTGCATGTGAATGAATGTGTATATTTGTCAAATTCATTATTAGAAAGATTATTGTGGCAGCACATATAATCTCAATGCGCTCAATCCAGCTTTTATCAGAAATAGCATTGATGTTTTCTTCCACACCTATCATGTTTATTCTTTCTCAATTGTTTCACAGCATATATAATGTAAATATACATATATATGTGTGTGCATATATAATATATATTCAGTTTTCATGTATAATTTTGATAGGAACTCTATGCGTCTTGAGAACTGAATCATTGTAACTTCTAGCTTTGTGGACTTGGTTTTCCAGAAAAGTCTACTCTTCTATTGATACACACACCAAAATGAAGTAGATATTTCTTGATAGGTCATCAAAATGTCACAGAATTAGAGTCCACATATAACCTTCTTCTTAATATTAAGTTTTTA
This sequence comes from Indri indri, assembly GCA_004363605.1. NCBI lineage: Eukaryota > Metazoa > Chordata > Mammalia > Primates > Indriidae > Indri > Indri indri. Next base: position 36,840 of record RJWJ010013718.1, on the reverse strand, counting down.
GATACTGAAAAGATTTTAAACTTAATCAAAAAGGCAGGTCAAATTGCAATTATGAAAAGACAGATCATATTTATCATATTTTAAATTATTTATATGTAGCAAATGAAATTTCTATGTCTAAGCGCATCTCAGAAATTGTGCTACCACCTTGTACAAACTCCCTTTCTAGATGATTTTTAAAAAGGCAGAATAATGCATGGATATTAAAAATAGGGATATTTCTATATTTATGGCTTTAACAGGATGTGGCATTAACCTCATTCAGAAGTAGATTAATTCATCCAAAGAGAATTTAGTCATTTTTATGAATAATTTACTCAGGCAGCTTTTAAAGCCATTCATGATATGTTTGCACTCTTGTAATTTACCAGGATGAATATGTCTTAGGATTTTAAGCAAATATAACTTATTTTTATTAGTCAAAGATGGCACCAAGTCATGTTATCTACTTACATATGTGCAGACTAATGTGTTTTATTCATTGAATAAGAAATCGATACTGCATATTCAATTCAGTTCAGCCTTTCTGGTGAAAATTAAGTAATGCTGTTCAAATTATTTGATCCTCAATCATTCCAAAAAATCATTTTCTGTTATGGAAAAGCCTCCCATGAACACATAGTTTCACTGCTGACTATGAGATTATCATCATGAATGATGTGGTAAAAGATTTAGATAGAGTCATAACTCAGAGATAATGTTTTTCTTTTATTTTACAATTGATAAATTGTATACTATTTTTTAAGTTTAATGACCAGTACATTAGTACCATAAGCATTTCATTGTTATTCCCCTTCAGTTTTTTTAATTTATGAAATTAATCTATTGGTAATCATTTATATCTTTCAGCAAAGTAGTCAATGTTGGTTTTGTAATATTAAAATTGGCATTAATCACTTTTTCAGAGTTATCTTTCTATCTCATCTTAAAATTAGAATTGTAATATAATTCTTATTTAGTAAGTATATTCATATCAGCTTCTGTAACTATGGCATATTTATTTTTACTTGTCTCTCAAATCAGCTGAGGAAGCAATGTCTATAAAAACCAACGCCCAAAAGCCACATCTGTTGAAATTACAAAGTGTTAAAGAAAACTTGGCTGGTCATGCAGAATAATCATATATAGAGAAGATAAAGCACACTGCATAGCCACCTGCCAATAATTGCATAGCAGTTGCTCATGGTGCACTTGTTATTCATGCACGTTTTGCTGTGCAATTTTAAATAACTTTCCAGCTCACATTACCTTTGTACATCAAAAATTATTGTAGGTGCAGCATTGTAGCCCGTTGTGAAGTTAGAAATAGAAAAAAGAAATACTTAGAATTCTGGAGACAGCTCTTCTTTTTCTGACACTGTCAGAATATCCTATTTTGTACTTTTGTTCACTTCCGAAAGAGATTTTTCTCATGTAGTTAGAACTAATGATGCAGAGAAGCTTAAGTCTTCATTTAAAGACCCATAGATGCATTGAATTAAGATCATTAAAATGACTGGTCTGGTTTGTAGAAAGTAGTGTGCATTCCCAGCATTTAGTAGAATCATTGTCTCAGAGAAAACACTAAATATATTGGTTAAATGAAATTTAGTTGAAAAATTGCCTGTATGGAAGAGAAAAAGCAGTATACATGTATTTCTGAAAGGAATGTTTTGGACTTAGGAGGACAAGTATTCAAATGTTTAAAGGATTAATAGAATTGAGGTTAGAGTACACTCTTATAGAAGCTGTATGTGTATGTGTGTGTGCGTGCGTGTGTGTGTGTGTGTATATATACACACACACACACATATATAGAATCTTATAAGAATATACTATTTTGGGATTAATGAAAGAAAGGTGCGGAGCAGCAGATTTTAGCCCAGTGTGAACAAGAATTCTTTACTGCTGTTGTGATAAATGAAGTTAGTTGCTGTCTTCCTTCACAATTAGAAATATATAAACATAACTGGTAAGGTAGCCATCAATTATAAATCATTTAGATTTAATTCCTGAATTGTTAGAGGTAGATGAGAATATTGATTAGATCCAATTTACTTTCCAGACTCTATGATTTCACATTAAGCACATGGCTAAATCATTATATCCCAGTCTCTAAGGTAAGAAGCCATCAAAAGATCACTGTAACTAGTGCGAGGCCCAGTGCTGTAAAAGAGAACTTAACTTCCAGAGCCTCACTCTGATTCCAATGTGAGCTCTACAGCTTATGAACTCTGACATTGGACAAATAATTTAATATTTCTGGGTCTCGATTTCTTCACCTACAGGTTGGACAGTAATAGGCCTACTCACTATTTCTGTGAAAATCGAATGAGGTGATATATGTAAAATATTTAGCACATACTAAATAGAAAACCAATGTTCATAATTATTAGCATTAAATTTAGAATAGCATTTATTTGTCTCATTGTATCCTCAGTATTCAATTTTGGAGTCATAATTTTCAACTGAGCTTTCTTAAATATTCACTAAATTTATAATCTCTCTGCTCCCTTCATTGTAAAACTTTTTCAGAGACTTATCTGAAGTCTCTATTTCCTCATCATGTTTTTCACATCCATTCCACCACACTACTAACACTGCTTTTGTGAAGGTGAGAAATGACCTCACACATTGCCAATTCCAGTGGCCATGTCTTCATTCTTTTCCCACTTAATTTCTTTTTTTTTTTTTTTGAGACAGAGTCTCACTCTGTCTCCCGGGCTGGAGTGCCATGGCATCAGCCTAGCTCACAGCAACCTCAAACTCCTGGGCTCAAGCAATCCTCCTGCCTCAGCCTCCCAAGTAGCTGGGACTACAGGCATGCACCACCATGCCCGGCTAATTTTTTCTATATATTTTTAGTTGTCCATCTAATTTCTTTCTATTTTTAGCAGAGATGGGTCTCACTCTTGCTCAGGCTGGTCTCGAACTCCTGAGCTCAAACGATCCACAGGCCTCGGCCTCCCAGAGTGCTAGGATTACAGGTGTGAGCCACTGTGCCCAGCCTTTTCCCACTTGATTTCACAGGGGCATCCTGCAAAGTTGAAAACTCAGTTTTTCATGAAATGTTATCTTCTTTCAGTTTCTAGGATATCACACTCTTCTGACTTGCTCTCTGGTCCCCCTTTTCAGTCTTTTTGCTGGCTTATTCTAAGCTCTCTTAAATTTTGCAGTTTCTCACAGATGGTTCACCCCTTAGACTGTAACTATGTTTTCTGTAAAATATCTTGTGATATATCCTCTAATATTTTCATAATATATATATGTATAAAATTCTGATTTCTCTTTGAACTTAAGGTTAATATATAGTTTTGTCATTACCATCTTGCTATATATACAGACATCACAGACTTAGGTAAACATTAAACTCCTGATTTCCGCCATCAAACCTGGTTCTCTGTTATTTCTTCTCATTAAAAAAAGTCAGCATCTATACATTTTCTCATCCAAAAATATTGGAGCTATAATTTCTTCACTTTTACTAGCACCCCATATCTAAACCATCACAAAGAACTATTGATCTTATTTTAACATTTTTGAGAATACATTCACTTTCATCATTTTCAAGATATTTACACAAATATGGTGAATTGCATTTTCTAAAAATGGCCATAAAAATATCTGTCATCCTACATGCTCTGCTTAAAACATGACCTTGACACTGCTCCCGTTGAGCAATAGTATCTATGTTTCCTTCCACTGAAATTGCTTGTAATTTTGTGGCTGCCTCCACAAATGCAGCTTGGCACATGTAACCCTAGGTGACCTTTAAAATTAGATCATAAAAATGCCATGCATTCCCTTATTATTTTAAGATGTTTGCTCTTGTAATACAGTCATTATTCTCTGAGGAAGTCCAAGCATCCATATGGAGAGTCAATGTTGTTGAATTCCAACCAAAAATCACAGCTAAGATTCTAGTCAATTGCTATCCATACAAATGCAGAAGTCTTTAGATGATTCCGACTCTCAATCATCGAGTCTTCTCCAGCCTTCAAATTATGCTTAAGCCTTACTGTGGAAAAGAGGAAAACCAGCACCACTGTGTTCTTTCTTGATCCACAGAGTAAATGAGCATAATAAAATTGTGTGAGCTTACAGTGGGTTATTACATAGCAAAGAAAATGAAACACTTAGGCTAAGTGAACTTTCTTACCTAAAATAGTGTAATCTCTTTCTATGTTGTCTGTCTTCCTTTACTTGACAACACTGTATGAATCTAGTCTAGATAGAGCAAAACAGTGACTTTTTACTAATTTCTTTTAGCATTTTATTATAAAAATTTCAATATATGGAAAATATATACCATTTAAAAAATTTCAGTATATGGAAAATATATAGAATTGTAAACATATTTTAAATGTTAATATATAGAATTTTGTATAAAATGTAAACTTTTATTATTTGTTTTATGTTTTTATCTCCTTTTTTTACTGTGTTGCAACATCCCGCCTCCTTTTATATTAAGAAAAATTTTTGAATACAATTTTAATTCATCCTTTGGCTTTTAAGATATAATTGCATCATTTATCTTTCATAAATTTTTAAGTGATTAATACAATGATCACAATACACATTTTCAACTCTATACAATTTATCTAGAGTTAAAAATTTACCACTTTGCATAAAATATAGAAAATATGCAATTGTTAAAATAGGCCGTGTATCTTACTTTCAACTTTTATGCTTTAGTTATTACATGTATCATACATATATGCATTATAAACCACATTAAATAGTAAATCATATTTTAAAGAAATTAAGAGAAAAACAGTTTTTTACCATTATTAATGCTGTTCTTCTTGAAGATTATAGTTTCTATCTGCTATCATTATCCCTTGAGCCTGAAAATATTTATTTTTATGATACTGTTATAGAAAGTACTAAAAGTATATTTATTATACTTTTATCCTTGAAATACGTTTTTTCTAGATTAACTTTTCATATGCATATATGTATAAATATATAATATGCTCTTTTCTGTTATTTATTATTTCTGATAAGTCATTGTCTCCCTCAATGTAAAATGTCATTTGTCTCTGTTTCAAGAGTTTCTCTTATTTTTCTCATGTCTTTGGTTAACTATAATGTGATTTGGTGTGATTTTCTTTCTATTAATATTTTTCATACATGGTATTCATTGAGCTTTTTAAGTTTCTAGATTTCTGCCTTTCAATAAGTTTGGAAAAATTTCAGCCACTATTTCTTAAAATATTTTCTGAAAATATTTTCTGCTCTATTATTTCTTAATTCCAATTGCATATGTATTAGAGTATACACAGTACATATTAGAATATATATACATTTGTGCATGTATATGTTTATCATAGGTCCCTGCTATAGTACTCATTTTCAACTTTTTTTCTGTATATTGTATTGATCAATTTCTAATGATTTATCTCCAAGTCCACTAATTTTTCCTTCATCTCTTTTTTGCTGTTAATTCCATCTTGTTATTTTTTCTTCCACTGTTATATTTTTAGTTCTACAAATCCCACTTGATTTTTTTGGTTTCTATGTCTCTTCTGGGATTTCCTATCTTTTCATTCCTTCATAGTATCTTTTCCTTTACATTCTTGAGCATAATGATAGATGCTTTAAAGACAATTTCATCATATGGGCTATCTTTGGATGAGTCCTTATTCTACTTTCATTATAAAAATGGGTGACATTTTCCAGTTTCACTAAATTCGAAAACCTTATATTGTATTCTGCACATTGTAAATTGTATGTTGTAAATACTCTGGATTCTGTTGTATATCTATGAAGAGTATTGATTTTTGTTTTTCTTTATAAGCACTAAACTTGGCTGAACACAAACTGCATACTTTAGTTTCTACATGGTCATTAACATCTGAAAGCTGAGTTCAGTACTTTTAGCTATAGCTGGGCTCCTTGGATATGCACACACATTTCAGGGGTCAGCAAAGGATTTGATCAGAGATTTTATATGGAATTTTAAGCTTCTTATTATTGAATCATAATTTCCAGTATAACTCCTTTCATTTTCTGGCAGCTGAGATTACCCTGAACCAGGTCCTCCAGTTCATCAAGTTTATAATATTGTAAGTTCTATAATAGGATTTCTATATGACAGTGACCAACAAATGTTATATATTAGTATTAATTATTTGTTATTAAATTAATATATTTTCTTTGGATATATTATCTTTAAAAAAGATTTGGGTTTTTTTTTTTCCTCCTGAAGTGAGTCATATTTCATACTCAGGAAGCAAATGTAGATATTTTTGTCACTTGATCATTTACTAAGAAAATTTGCAATCATTCTCAATGGTGAAATGAATTATTTTGACAAGTATGATTTCATTACTCTCCTTTTAAAACAATTCTGTATTATCTTTATCTTTCAATTGCCTTTTATAAAATTCTGCTGGAATCATAATTCTCATTAGACTTAAGATAATTTTCTACTTAATAGTAAAGCTTTCCCTTTATGGCCTTTTCATGTGCCTGCTTGCTGACTCTTTCTCAAAATATTTTTTGTAGACACAATCTTTTGAAATTTTTACAGCTAATCAGTTACATGCTAATAATATAAGCGATAATATTAATAATGAAAGCTTAACCTAATCTACTTTAATGCAGCAAAAAAAAAAAAAATCTATGGTTGGAAATCAATGCTATTGCAAGGTGGATTAATTCATTAGATAAGCCAGTGGATATGTTTGGCAGTGACCTCTGAAACAGCATGGTACACTTAGAATAAATGTTTAAGTGGATGTTAAATTAGTTGAAATGAATATTGAAGGAAATGTACATGGGATATCAATATAAATTAAAGGGGAATAACATTTTGTGATAATTTATAGAATATGGAATAAATCAGTTTTATTTGCCTTGCCTTGTAGGCAGCACTGATTTTGCAAATTTTTACAAGCATTGTTTCTTTGAACAATAATGAGAAAGGTATGGCAAAACAGAAAATGTGGCACAAGCACTACCCTACAAGTTGTGTGGACTTGGAAACACCACCCAAAATATCTGAACCTCAGTTTCTTTAGATGCAATGTAAAAATAATTATGCCTACCCTGCAGGTTGCTCTAAAGATTAGCAATAATTTATATGTATATCTACACCATGTCTGTAAACTTGGTCTCTATTTAGCATGCAATTTCATATCATGAAGGGTAACTCTGCAAAGTACCAAGCTTCAACAGATAGTTAAATTTAACAGAAAACAAACAAACCACTCCGTATTCCTCCCATACACGTGTGACCACTCTGCTTACTTAATGAGATAGCAAAGGGGCAAAGTAAAATTGACCACTTTAAATTGTTTATATTTGAGTGCTTTGCCTACTAAAGGCATCATATGTTGTCTAAGATTCTAGAATATTGTAGAAATTTTTTTTATAAGTAGCATTTCTCCATCTGGAATAACAAGATTTAAAGGAAAGGTGCTATCGGTGACCAATTGTTTTGACTGTTCTAGGTAGCCAAACTTCACTGAGAAGGAATAATACCTATGAGCAAAGAGAAGACGAAAAGAGAGATAGAGGTAGAATTTTAGTAACATCTGACAGGTTGGTTCAAGTTTCCCTGAAATCCAAGTATACCACTGGAATATATTCCGTTGTTTATTTTATCCTTCATTGCATCCCATGAGTAATAAAGAATAAACTATGAATTCTGATAATCGGCAAAAGTAGAATAGAGAAGGAGGATGTATGATCAAGTATAATCACTCTCCTGAGTGAATCAGAAACACACACACACCTACACACACATACACAAAATTTATTTCCCTCTGATGAAAGCATAGGCATCCTGGAACAACATAAACTTCTCCGTTGAGAGTAAGCATGAGAAAAGTAGATGTTGGATTCTTTCCTCCTAAGTCCAAAACATGCAGAATCTCAAAGCATTAGTTAGTTATGTCAGTATTGTTTGTTTGTTTTGGTTTTAGTTTTGCTTCTTATTTGCCATATTATACTAGTTTATAAAAAAAAAAATCTAACATACACTGAAAATTAAATCACTCAAGTTTGAAGGCTATTTATCTTATCCATTTTATCTCCAGCACATAGGACAATGCCTGGCACTGAGTATAATTTCAACATATATTTACTGTGTGCATTGTTGAATATATCAATATGTGGTTAGGAAAGGTGTTCATGCATCAGTGAATAAGCAGTGTTGGAGAAGTTGTATCAGTATCTAGAACTAGATTGTACAATCTTCAATCATCCTTCCTATTCCCAGAGTGTTTGAACAAATGCATCAGAATTGGTGTCTTCTTATGATAACCTCAGTATTAACAAGTTTAAGATTGTCTCAGATCCTTCTGGTAAGTAGTTTTGTAGATCTTAGAAGTCATTCTTTACCCTAAAACAATCAACCCTCAAAAGATAAAGCAGAGTGGTAATCTCCCTTCCTTCATGACCAAGGAACCTGGTATAACCTGAAGCCTGGGTGATAACATTCGGAGAATCACCTGGGAAAGCATTACCTTCCAACTAGAAAAATGTGTGGCCATTTTAGGAGGCTACAGTTTATCAATGATTGATTTGTACTGGGTGATATTGCTTCAGTATTATTTGAGCTACATATTATGTGGAACCTACACATACTGTCTTTATTTTCTTCTCATCTTCAGTTTTAAAACTGTAAATATATTGAGTATTTTTTATTCAGGCAAACACTGCACACCTGTAACATAAATGTGCAAGATTCCCCAGGACTCCAACGCAGTTCACTAATTAGATAAAACAGGGTACATGAGTAAAAATTAAATATGGAATTCACTTGCACTTAATTTCTTATGCCTATCGCCTAAGTAAGTGGAGAATATGCAGGATTTCTATTACATAACCCGAACTTCCATTTATTAGTAAGTTGTTCACTTGAAATAGTCCTAAATTATGGACTGATTTTCAGATTTCAGTCAAGTTCCTGATATGTCCTATAGTCATGAGGTTCGAATTGACCCACTTCTTATTGTAAGGCCCACAACTTTATTTTTCCTCTTCTTAGTTCCCAGCATTAAAAAATATACCTGCTTTTAATTAATACCCTCCTTAATCCAATAAAGTACATTATTATTCCATTTTTTTTTACACTTTTAGAAATGAGTTAACTGAGAGAATCTGCCTCTGAAATAAGTATCTCAGGCTTTGAAAAATTATGGAACATAATAAATTTAGAAATTCTAGCCAAGTGACCTTTTTATATATTAAAAACCCATCTGTCTTAAGGTAATGTGGAAGATTTTTGGCCTTCTTTTCTCTAAGGCCTCACGTCAAAGATATCTTAGTAGAAAAAGACATGTTAATCATAAATAATGTCTTACACATGATTTGGGGGCTCACCAATGCATACACAATTTTTTTCCTGTAAAATTTTATTTAACTCTCAAATTAAATACACATAATAAGTCTAGCATTTATATTTATTCTATCAGAATACCTGAAGATTCTTTAGGTGATCGGTCTTATTTTGACAGTTTCTAAAATTTCTATTTTATGCACCTATTGGCCATCATCAAAATTTCATGAAATCAGAGTGTCAGAGTTGACTGTAGATTTATTTAGGGTAAGAATAAAGAAAAAGTGATGTGGTGATGGAAAATACATCAGCATGTACTGTGTCTCAGGAAAATGCTATGAATTAAAGAAAAAAAGTTACCTGGCTAATACATGTCTGAGTTCAACTTTTTCTTGTTGAAAGGCAGGATCGCAAGGTTCTGGATATTTTGTTTCACTAAAGTGGAGGTAGGATCCTTATTCTGTTAACTTAGGGTGCTTATTCTGTTCACTTCATCCTCTGCCAGAAGATCTGAATGCCTACAGTCTATAGCAGAGCCTTAGCACTAAGTAAACTTCCTTTTAGAAAGAACAATTATTAAAATTATCTTTGGCTCTTTTTTCAAAAATTTGACTCCCAGCTTATGTCAGTGACTTTCAGCTGCTAAATCTGGAAGAATAATTTTTGGATAAGAATATCGGTGGTTTGGGAAGTTTTTCCTGCCAAAAACTGGATTAGAATAGTTTTATTAGAAGTCCACTTGCATGCTTCTTGAAATAGGCCCCATGTTCCTCATGGACTAAATACATTCTCACTGTCCTCTATTATAATATTAACTCTAAAAACCCACCTACTGCTGTTGGAATAGAGCTGAAGCAGAGATGTGCTCATGTGACGAGAGAAGAGAGTTTTACGGATGCTAAATCAAGGGAGTCTCTGAGCTTCACTTACGTGTTTGTGAAATAACCTTTGTTTGGAAATAAGTAGATAAAATAAATAAAAGATTTGTTTTAAATAGCCCCAGGTTTTTTGCCTGCAATCAAATGTCAATCTCAAAACAGTTTTGCCTAAATTCAGATATTTGCAAACTTTTGTTAAGAATTTTGTCATATCTGAGTACCATTCGTATTAGTATCATCTTTATTTTTTAAATCAGCTCACATTTTTTTCTTATATAAATTATTTTCAGAAGGAAATTTCTATCATTACTGTAAAATTAAGTGCAAGACTATTCTCAATTAATAGAAAATATAGATGTTTAGGCTAATAGTGTCTTTGAAAATACATGCCTTCAAAAATTTAGATCAGTATAAGAGTCAACCATTCAGTTTCATGAGCCCACAATCACACACAAAGGGGAGTTTTACATAGATTGCTATTTTCTTTTCAAAAAACAGCCCTTGGCTGACACTGGGAGATGATAGAAATTAAGTCCCTGCCCATAGGAGACTACATGACCATGAGATTTGAAATGAGTATTATCTATGACAAAACACTAAATTAGACATGCTAAGTCATACTCCATTGTTAAGGGGAAGTGACATATATACATCAGGCTTGGGTGGGTTTGGAAAACACGAGTACTTTCATGGGAAGATGGCTTCCACCCAGGATATACTGTTTTTATATTTTTGCCTCTACCAATCCATACTTACGAATTCTTAGAGAATCTTTTCTCTAGATACAATGGTACAAAAAGCATTGCTTTATAGATGGTTCTACATGATATGCTACCACAGGCCAGAGGTGTATTTCTTCCATGCAGGGTTGCTCAGAAAGACAGGAAATTCTCCCTGTGGGCAAAACGTTAATGAGCACACCTCGGGTTTCAATTGAATATATGGAGAGGGAGCTGAGGTAAAGATATAGTTAACAATAATATACTATATAGTTTCAAATATTTAGCAGAAGGATATTGAATGTTCCCAACACAAATCATAGATGTTTAATATAATGTCAGGTTCAATGTCAAAATTTCAGGTTCGTATTCCCTGGTTCTTTGACTTCTTGCTTGTAAGAATCGCAAGCTTGGCCAATACAATGGAATAATCACAAGCACAAAGCAATTTACATAAGCAGCATTTATTGCAAAGCAAAAATATGTTCCAGAGAAGGAATGGGTCTATCTTTGCAAGTGGAGATGACACTAAGTTTAAAAACAGAGTATAGAAAGTATAGTACATTCTCAAAGTTGGTAGAGAGCAGACTGCTCCAATAAGGAACAGCATCACCCCAGGGTTAGGATCTATCCCTTATGCTAATCCCTAATATGTTAAGCTGGGAGTGGAATATTCATGAATTTTCTGGGAAAGGGGTAGAGAGTTTTGGGAATGGCGAGTCCTTCACATTTTTAACCTTGTAAGACAACTTCCAGGGGTAGCCATGGCATTTGTAAACTGTCATGGTGTGGGTGGGTGTGATTGTTACTATGCTATTGAGGGTAGATCGCTTGAGGACGACACCTTGCTTGTATGCATGCTCCATAGACCACCTTTTGTGGCCTTGATAGCTCCAGTTTATGGTTTTTCTACCTCCTTCTGGTTGGTCAGTCCTTGGAGATCCCCTATTGTAGACCAAACATCTGTTCAGTCCTTGCAAACCCCCTTGACAAGGCAGATGTTCCTTTTTTGGAAGCCCCCTCTTGCCAATTTTTTCCTCCTGATAGACAAAGCGTCTCCTAGTACCATCTGTTCCTCTTCCTCCCTCCTTATTTCTACCTAACAATAATGGATATGCTAAATACACTGATCTGATAATTGTACATTATATGTATCAAAACCTCACTGTTTTGTATTCATAAATGTGTACAATTATTATATGTCAATTAACTTTTTTAAAAAATGCTTAACCCTAAATAAATAAATATTTAATGGTTTATCTGATGGTTTATCATACTACTAGGAACTTTGAAAAACTAAGATTGGAACAAAAAGCAGGCTGTTAGGTGCCCCCTCTTGTGGCAGGATTCCCACAATACATGACTTGCCAGGTCAGGACCCCTGGTAGCTGAGTAGTGTTTGGGGGTCTCCAGTTTAATTGTTGTATTAAGTTTTTTGCTTAATACCCACTTAGTTTCTGTTTTCCTGGATAAAAAGTGATGGACATATGTACAAACGAAAGAATCTTCATCAGTAGGATTTTGTTGCTAGATCTCTTCATGGTTCCTGAAGATGGGAACCTTCCTTTCACAGGATCCCAGCTGTTTGCATCTCCTGGTTCTGCCATCCTGTGACTTCATCCAGCCTTGGAGCACAGAGAAAGCTCAGCAGATGTTTCCATATGTTAAGCCGAGATGCAATAGAGATCCCTTCTGCTTACGATCCAGGTCTATTGACATGGGAAATACAGAGACGTGATAGTTATATAATGCATTTTTGAAATATACTTGTTATCACAACTAGGCAGAGCTGAAATAGTACATAACCCATACTCTATCTGTTCATATAAAATAAACACATTAAAAATAACTGTTTATAACTCACTGAGGTGGAACATGGCATGGGTTAGAATATTAAAACAATCCATGTAGTAAAAAATAAAACATTTATGTGAACTTGACTTTCTTGAAAGCCTCAGAAAACAGAATTTTCATTATGAGATAGTAAAATGAGAGAGATAGTACCATACCATAATCCTATCCCTGGAATAAATCAGGAAAAACAGTTGGTAAGAAAGACGGACTTTTAGGTAAAACATTTAAACTATATGTGCCATAGATTGTGTATGTCCTATCTTTTCAACAGAATTTTTTAAGAATAACATGAAATAACATGTTTTAAAAGGGAAACATAGTTTCCTTTAAGAATATTAATTAAGAACTATCAATGAGTATTTCTGGATCACTAATACAGTCCATAATACCTTTAAAATGCTGAGATTAATGTTGGATCAACTTTGTGTACACTGTCCTCCACTCTTCCTCCCATGAATCCCACCTCCCCTCCTCACCCTTCACCCCCTAGACACATACTAACTTGGCTTCCTTTGGATCTCTTAGATAAACCTCATTGTTCAGGCTCTGATACTCAAGTTTTATTTATTTATCTATTTTACAGGAATTTTACAGGAATTATTGATATGAACTTCTTTGAGTTAATACAGGAGTCTACATTTTACAGACCCAGCTAAATACACTCACAGTTTGGCCTTTTCAGAAATCAGACCCCTTCTCTAACCTCCCCCACTCTGAACTCATCCCAGTCTCCTTCCCTTATCACCTATATGAGTTCAAACATGAATGTAAAAGAAAAGTGGCACTCATGTCTGATGCCCCTGTTGATCAAGAATAACCATTATTCTGGGTCACTGGATAAAATGAAGGTAAACATGTGTGACAGAAAGCTTTGCATTGTGACTAGGTAGGCTCTAAAGCTCTATTTTTAAACTGAAAAATGGTTCTGTTTTGAGACAAAAAAAAATTGCCTCATTTTAGCCAGAGTAGAAAAATAATTCTTATCACAAGGAAACTAATTGTCTTTATACTGACACTGCTATCTCCAAATGAGATCAGAAAGTTCAAGTCCATTTTTTATAGATGAAAGAAAAACTTGATGACTTCAGAAAGATAAAATTGAAAGGTTATTTAACTGATAAATTCAAGCAGCTTAAATTAGCAGTCATAATTATTGACAAAATTTCATTGTAATAAACATCAAAGTCTTGGCTATAAATACTTCCTTTGGCTATAGTGGATTTAACATTCTTGAAATCAGAAGCACTTCAACTTCAGTTTGCAAATTACAGTGTTATATAGCAAATTGCATGGTAATAGAATGAAATTATGACCTATACTCTAGAATAAACCATGTCCTTGTCCATAAAATTCAGTGTAATTTAGAGTTTTTCACATCTACAGCTTTCTGTGTGCCAAATCAGACTATAAATTGAAAGAAAATTGTATTGAAAACAGTTTATCAAATATTAATAATACACTAAAATTTGTTGAATTCTGGTAAGATAATTATTGTATAATTAGATTAAATGTTTTAGTTATTTTGAAAATGAGTTTCAATGGTTCTGAATATTTAACCTATTAGAGTCTAATAGGGGCCAGTTTGAAGTAACAATGATGGTGCCACTTAGTGAAGATGCTGGCTTTCAGTGTAGGCAAGCCATTCATCAGCAAATAGAAAGGACAGAATTAAACTTTTAGTTTAGAAGAGAGAAAATAAAAGTTATTTACAGAATTAATCTAGTTACCCAAGTCATCTCTTTCAGGACCGGTAGTAAATCCTTAGTCAGCTAATCAAATAAGTCAGAATTATAGTTTTGGGCACATCATTTACTTGGTATTAAAATAGAGCTTAGTAAGACAACTTCCTGCTATGGGATTCTAATCTGTAACTTAGATTCAAAGAACCTTACAAAGAGTAAAATGGCTTGCTTCCTTTCAAATCTTTCCGATTTGCAAAGCAAACAATGATAATGAAGGAAAAATGGAATAAGAAACTTGTTACAGCTGTCCACATTTACTGGAATAATACCAGAAAATAAGAGCTAGAAATGAAGATATTTTCTTAAAAAATAAATTGAAGTTAATGATGTTTTTGTACAGGCTGGATTAAGCAGATTGGAACAGAACTGACAAATTATCAGCTCTGATTTTAGGCTCTTCTTCATCTTTGTTTTAAAGCTTTTAAGACCATCTAGCCCAGTCACCAACTTGTCAAGCATGCGACATTTTGGTGCTTCCCAATTGCCTTACAGTTTCTCTTAGTCTCCATCACTGTGGTTCTTTCATTGGCTTGAACAATGAAGAATGCAGTCTGTACATAGCTCATATGTTTAGCAATTTCTACCTAGAAGGTTTTTGTTTAGTATTTGTCTATTGATATTTACAAATTTTTGGTCCAGTTCTGCCACTAAAGAAAGAACAGGCTATTTTATAACTTGATGATTTATATAACTTATATAAGGTAAATTATAATATAAAACTGAAAACAGTGATTTCAGAAATACAAGTATCAAATGAAATATTAGTAAAAAATATTTTTCAATTACCTGTAATCTAAATTTCACATTTATGAGATTACATAGGCTATGTCTTTCTGGGCTAACATAGCTGATTTGGGGATTATGGAAACATTCTATAACATCTGCAAATACAGAGCAATTCATCTGCAAAACAAAAGCAAAAGCAAAATATTTTATAATACACACAGGATTTTATTAAATTAATGGAGGCAATATTGAAGAACTAAAAAGCAATTACAATGAAGTGATGGCATTTATAAACATGGAGACATGATTGGTACTTCAAAGGAAAACGATTTGGATATCAATAGTGAATGAAGCCACAGAAAATATGATTAAAGGATTTAGAGATTTGGCAAAAATAAAAATATATGAGCATCCTGTAAAAGCCAAACATAAATGAAAATAATTTAAATTATATTAATACTATGACATAATTTGGGAGAAAAAGTGCAAAATATTCAACATGATTCATTTTGTAATATTTTTAAGATTTCACTTTATAAAATATAGCTTACATTTTATTATTTTGCTTTTTGAAAGTTTCAATTTGTTTCTAGATAAATTCTGAACTAAATTTGAAATCAAATGTCATGAGAACACTCAGAAATAACCATTTTGTATAAACTTACTGTATGAATTTATCAGTATATAATTTTATACAGATAAATATGCATAAAACATTTTAAAATGTTTTATAGCTGTATCTTACTTGTTCAGATGAAATTTCATATTAAATCCTAGGTGCACTGTTAAAAAGACCCCTTTAAAACCACATGTGGGAACCTGAGTCTCATGATTTTAAGCTCTAGTGATATACAAAACAGTTTGAAAAAAATTAATAATATTCAGTAGTATGGACATAATATAACTTACTTAACAAAACTTTTAGAGTAATGTATTTTAACAATATTTGTACCAACTGTAAGAACACAATGGGCACCTTTTCCTATCCAATAATTGCACCTTTTCATATCCAATAATTGTATCATTATAGTCTATATTTACATTCTAAAAACAGAAAACAATGATTTTGACAGTATAAAATTTTTTAGGATGTTAGATATACATTACCAAATTACTTTCTAGTATAATTGAAAAATAAAAATACTGAACAATTTGTGTTTTATTGAGCTGTTGCTGTTTTAACACTATGTTGTATGAAGGTTTCCATTTTTCTCACCGTAACAATTCTTTTACTTCCAAGATTTATATTTTGTGGGGAGGGATGGAAAGACACTGTCCCTTGGTTATTTTTGTCCATTGATGTTCCATTTTTTTAAAGTTGTTTTTCTTACATAAATTATGAAACCTATATATCTATATCTATCTATATAGATATCATGTATACACACACATATAATGTGTGTATAATATATATGTGTGTGTATATATATATATATATGTGCCAAATGATAATACACTAACATTAGAATATAAGCTTCATCACAGCAGGGAATTAGTTTACCATATTCACCTCTTTATCTTCAAAATATAACTCCTCATGCATAGTTGGTAATTAAGAAATGTTTGTTTAAATAATCAAAAAAGAAAAGAAAGTCAGTGAAGAAGATATTTGCTAAGAAAAGTCAATATGCTTATTAAATAATCACACTGATAATGCAAAATTGGGCTGTGACTAGCAATTTTCTGTAATTATCAAAACATTCCTTAATCACACGAGCTAACCATATATACATGTGATCGGTTAAATTATTGCCATTGAAAAAATTTACCACCCTGTGTACTCTAAGGGACAAATCACAGTGTAACACTCTGATAGCATCTGAGGCTAATACCAGAGAAAACAAACAAAGGCAGGATTGTTGTCTATGCCCCCAAAGGTCCCATACGTGCTTAAAGAAGGGGATCAATTTGACTTAATCATAAGTAGTGTTTAATGATATAGTTCTATTGTCACTGGAATAAAAAATATTTGACAAAAAAATAAAATACAGATTCCAGACCATAAAACACACCTGTAAGATAATATTCTGGACTATGGCGCATAGAACTATGCCCCCCCATCAACCATGTGACTTATTTATACACAGTAGAGTTTTATAGCCACTGACAAAAATTCATCATTGCTCATAGAAAATGTGTGTGAAAATTTAATAGATCAATAAGCAAAATAAAGTGGTTTAGGTATGAAACAATGTTGAATTTAATATTCCATTGCATGTGGTTTAAGACAAGCTGATTGATCTCTGATATTTTTAAAACTCTACACACTGAAAACTTTATGCTATTGTTATCTAGGTTTTTGAACACAGTAAATTCTCAACAGATATTCAGGAAAAATTTTTGAATTCTTTTTTCAGTATACAACTTTATTGACACATTTAAAATAAAATATCTAGACAGCATAATTATTATTATTATATTTTTAATTTCAGGGTATTATGAGGGTACAAACATTATGGTTACATTTTATATCTTTGCCTCCCCCAAGCGAGGGTTAGAGGCATGCCCTTCCCCCCTACAATGCTCCTCATGTCCTTTAGTTGTGGGTTTACCCCCATCCCCTTAATCCCTGGAGAGTATTACTGCCATGTGAGCACCCCAGTGTTCATCAGTTAGTACCAATTTGATGGCGAGTACAAGTGGAGCGAATTCTTCCGATCTTGTGATACCTCACTTTGGATAACGGGCTTAAGGTTTAATCCAGGAAAATATAAGAGGTGCTAGATCACTGTTGTTTCTTGTGATTGAGTAATATTCCATTGTATACATATACCAAATTTTAATAATCCACTTGTGAATTGATGGGCACTTGGGTTGTTTCTACATCTTTGCAATAGCAAATTGTGCTGCCATAAACATTTGGGTGCAGATGTCTCTATAATAGCATATCTTTTGCTCTTTGGGGTAGATGCCTAGTAGTGCTACTGCCGAATCAAATGGTATTTCTATTTTTAGCTCTTTGAGGTATCTCCAAATTCTTTTCTACAGAGGTTGCACTAAAATGCAGTCCCACCAGCAGTGTAAGAGTGTTCCTGTCTATCCACATCCTTGCCAGCATTTGTTGTTTTGGGATTTTTTGAGAGAGGCCAACCTCACTGGGGTTAGGTGATATCTCATTGTGGTTTTGATTTGTTTTTCTCTAAGGATTAGAGATGTTGAGGATTTTGTTATATGTTTGCTGGCCATTATCCTGTCTTCTTTTGAAAAGTTTCTGTTCATTTCCTTTGCCCATTTGTTGATGGGGTTGTTTGATTTTTTTGTTGTTGTTGATTTTTTTAAATTCTAGATAGATTCTAGTTATCAGCTCTTTATCAGATGTGTAAAGAGCAAATATTTTCTCCCATTCCGTAGGCTGTCTATTTGCTCTAATGATAGTTTCCTTGGCCGTGCAAAAGCTTTTTAATTTGATTGAATTCCATTTATTTATTTTTGTTGCTGCAGTGATTGCTTTGGGGGGTCTTCTTCAAGAATTCTTTGCCTAGGCCAATGTCTGAAAGGGCCTTCCCAGCATCTTCTTTTAGAAATCTTAAGGTTTCATGCCTTAGCTTTAAGTCTGTTATCCATCTTGAATTGATTTTTGTGAGAGGTGAGAGGTGGGGATCCAGTTTCATTCTTCTACATGTAGCTATCCAGTTTTCGCAGCACCATTTATGGAAAAGAGATTCTTTTCCCCAGTGTATATTTTTTTCTGCTTTGTCAAAGATTAGATTATCATACGCGGATGGTTTCATCTCTGTATTCTCAGTCCTGTTCCAGAGGTCTATGTCTCTGTTCTTGTGCCAGTATCATGCTGTTTTAGTTACTATAGCCTGGTAGTACAGCTTAAAGTCTGGTAGACTGATACCTCCCAGTTTGGTCTTTTTACTTAAGATTGTTTTGCCTATATGAGATCTTTTCTTGTTCCATACAAAGCATAGAATTATTTTTTCTAGATCTGTAAAGAATGATGATGGGACTTTGATAGGGATTACATTAATTCTGTAGATCACTTTAGGTAGTATGGACATTTTAATGATATTGATTCTACAAATCCATGAGCAAGATAGGTTTTCCATCTGTTCCACTTTTACATCTTCTACAATTTCTTTTCTTAGTATTTTGTAGTTCTCCCTGTATGTGTCTCTCACATTTTTGATTAAACATATTCCTAGATATTTAATTTTCTTTGAGGCTATTGTGAAAGGTATTGCATTTTTTATTTGAATTTCAGCTTGACTGTTATTAGTGTATATGAATGCCTCAGATTTGTGTGCATTGATTTTGTATCCTGAGACTTTAATGAATTCATTTATCAATTCTAGGAGTCTCTTGGATGAATCCTTGGGGTTTCTAGACATAATATCATATCACCGGCAAAGAGTGAGAGTTTGATCTCATCTGCCCCCATTTGGACACCCTTAATACCCCTCCCTTGCCTAATTACCATGGTGAGGATTTTGAGCACTATGTTGAATAGCAGTGGAGATATTGAGCAACCTTGTCTGGTTCTGGTTCTAAGTGGGAATGGTTTCATTTTTTCCCCATTCAATATGATATTGGCAATTGGTTTGTCATAAATGGACATGATAATTTTAAGGAATGAGCCATCTATGCCTATTTTGATGAGAGTTTTTATCATAAAGGTGTGTTGGACTTTGTCAAATGCTTTTTCTGCAGCTATTGAGAGAATCATATGGTCTTTGTTCTTGTTTTAATTTAAGTGGAGAATTGCATGTATAGATTTGCATATGTTAAACCAGCCTTGCATCCCTGGAATAAAGCCCACCTGGTCATGGTGAATTATTTTTTGATGTGCTGCTGAATTCTATTTACTAAAATTTTGTTGAGGATTTTTGCGTCTATATTCATGAGGGATAATGGTCTGAAGTTTTCTTTTTTTGTTGTGTCCTTTTCCTGGCTTTGGTATCAAGGTGATACTGGCTTTGTAGAATGAGTTAGGAAGGATACCATCTTTCTCGATATTGTGGAATAATTTCTGTGGTATTGGTGAGTTCTTCTTTGAATGTCTGGTAAAACTCTGAATTGTAGCCATCTGGTCCAGGACTTTTACGTTTTGGGAGGTTTTTGATTGCTGCTCCAATTCCTGAGCTTGAGATTGGTCTATTCAGATGTTCTGTTACCTCTTGGGTGAATGCAGGGAGGTTGTATGTTTCCAGGAATTTGTTCATTTTCTCCTCATTATGTAGTTTTGGAGCATATAGATTTTTATAGTAATCAAAAATAATGTTTTGTATTTCCATGGTGTCTGTCATGATCTCTCCTTTTTCATTTTCGATTGAGTTTATTAGAGACCCTTCCCTTTGGATTCTAATCAATCCAGCAGGAGGGCTATCAATTTTGTTTATCTTTTTGTAAAACCAGCTTTTGGTTTTGTTGGTCTTCTGTATAATTCTCTTGTTCTCAATTTCGTTCAGTTCTGCTTTGATCTTAGTTATTTCTTTTCTTCTACTAGGATTAGGATTTGTTTGCTCTTCCTTTTCCAATTCCTTGAGTCTATTTTTTAGGTTGTCGATTTCTAAACTCTCTGGTTTTTGGGTGTGAGCATTTATAGCTATTAGTTTACCTCTCAGGTATGCTTTTGCTGTTTTGATAACTCATAGGCTTTGATAACTCATTTCTCCGTTATCATTTAGTTCAAAGAAGTTCTTGATTTCCCTCTGTATTTCCTCCTTGACCCAATAGTTAGTCCACAGTAGATTGTTTAATTTCCAAGACTTTTTGAGGTGGCAAGCAATTCAGTTGGAATTGAACTCTAATTTTATATCACTATGGTCTGAGAAAGTACATGGTAAAATTTCTATTTTTCTGAATTTGTTGAGGTCTGATTTGTGGCCTAGTATGTGACCAGTTTTGGAGAAAGTTCCATGGGCTGATGAGAAGAATGTAAAGTTGGCTTTGTTTGGGTGGAATGTTCTGTAGAGATCTGTCAGACCCTTTTGTTCAAGAGCTCGGTTTAAGTCCATTATTTCTTTGTTGATTTTCTGTTTGGAAGATCTATCCAGTTCATTCAGTGGAGTATTAAAGTCCCCTGTTGCTATGGCATTGTTGTTTATCATGCTATTTAGATCAGACAAGGTTTGCTTTATGTAACTGGGTGCTCCTGCATTGGGTGCATAAATATTAAGAATTGTTAACTCTTCTCATTGGATCTTGCCTTTCACTATTATATAGTGGCCATCTTTGTACTTTTTTACTTTTGCTATTTTAAAGCTTATGTCATCTGAAAATAGTATAGCTACCCCTGCTTTCTATTGATTTCCATTTCCCTGGATGATAGTTTTCCATCCCTTGACCTTTAGTCTGATGGCATCTTTATGCGTTAGATGTATTCCCCATAGACAGCAGATATTAGGCTCGTGGATTTTCATCCTCTCTGCCAGTCTGTGTCTCTTCAGAGGACAGTTCTAGCTATTCACATTTATTGAGAACATTGAAATTTGAGGTAGATTTCCATTCATATTGTTGGGTGAAATCCTGTTGTTTCGTTTTGCTCCTTGAGCCATCATGAAGTCCACGTTCTAGGGTTCAACTCTTCAATGATTTTACTTTGAAGAGTGTCTATTGCGCTGTTTGCTGTGTAATGCAGGTCTGAGTACTTCCTGTAGGGCTGGTCTGGTCTTTGCAAATTCCATCAGTGATTGCTTGTTGAGGAAGGCCTTTATTACTCCTTCGTAGATGGAACTTAATTTTGCCGGATAAAGAATTCTAGGATGGTCATTACTCTGTTTTAGTAGATTAAGGATAGGGACCCAATCCTTTCTGGCTTGTAAGGTTTTGGTTGAGAAATCAGCAGTTAGTCTGATAGGCTTTCCTTTGTAGTTTATTTGTTGCTTTCGTCTCACTGCTTGGAGAATTGCTTCTTTTGTGTTTACTTTGGTCAGCCTAATAACTCTGTGATGTGGTGATTTCCTTTCACATTGAGTCTCCCAGGAGTTCTGTGTGCTTCTTGTATCTGGATATCTAGATTTCTGGCCAGGCCTGGCATATTTTCCTCCAGTATTCCATGAAATAAGTTTTCTAGCCCTTGTGCATCTTCTTCTCCCTCTGGAAGACCAATGATCCTAAGATTCGGTTTATTTACATAATCCCACATTTTTTGTATGTTTTGGTCTTGTCTCTTATTTCTGAGTTCTTTTTCTTCATCTGATGTGTTCAGCACGTAGACATTATCTTTAAGCTCTGAGATTCTTTCCTCTGCATGATCCATTCTGCTCTTGAGGCTTTCCACTGTGTTTTGAAGTTCCTTGTATTCCTCTTTCATTGACAAAATTTCTGTTTGGTTTTTCCATAGCATTTCAATTTCTTTGGAGAATTTTTCATTCATTTCCTGAATTGTTCTTGTGGTTTCTTTATGTTGGGATTTATTTTCTCTTCAATTCCATTCAGTTTCCTTACAATCCATAATCGGAATTCTTCCTCTGTCAGTTTTTTTTTTTTTTTAGACGGAGTCTCACTCTCTTGCTTGGGGCGAGTGCCATGGCATCAGCCTAGCTCACAGCAACCTCAAACTCCTGGGTTCAAGCAATCCTACTGTCTCAGCCTCCCAAGTAGCTGGGACTACAGGCATGCGCCACCATGCCCGGCTAATTTTTTCTATATATTTTTAGCTGTCCAATTAATTTGTTTCTATTTTTGGTAGAGACGGGGTCTCGCTCTTGCTCAGGCTAGTCTTGAACTCCTGAGCTCAGAACAATCCGCCCACCTTGGCCTCCCAGAGTGCTAGGATTACAGGCGTGAGCCACCGTGCCCGGCCCCTCTGTCAGTTTAATCATGTCATGTACGTTGGTATCAACTGATGGAGATCAAATAATTTCTTTTGGAGGTGACTTTTCTCTGTGATCTTTCATGTTTCCTGTGTTCTTTCTCTGATTCTTTTTCATCATGCTACTTTGTCAAGGACTGGGTTTGCTAGGACTGGTTTATGGACTTAATTTTGGGACTCCAAATGGACATTCTTTGGCAGAGCTGAGATGTTCTCTTGTCCTGTATTGTCTTAGTGAAGTTTTAGCCTTTGGGTTATCTCTGGCCTGTTGTCTTCACCTTCTGCTTACAAAGATTAGTCAGTTTCTTTCCCTTGCTTAGAATCCCAGGAGTTGGATCACTTTAGTGTGTGTGACTCTGCTATCGACCACATGTTTGATATGGAAGGCACTGTATTGAGCTATGAGGTTACTCTCTCTTTTGTTGCTTGTATTTTGCATGGAGGAATTGGTTATCAAGGTATTCCAATACTTTCGTATTGAGCTCTAAACTCCCAAATGGGACATACAAGTGCCTCGGTCTTTGGGGAATGTCATGCCACTCCAAAAGGTTACTTGAGCCCTGATACCACTTTAGATGGGGTGAGAAGAGCAACAGGAATCGGCAAGCCTCAGAGAGTATACTTCAGAGGTTGCTTGATCTGCAGCTAGGAGAGAGCTGCTAATATGTTAGTCAGGGCTCTTTCACCACTCTTGCGGAGCAGCTCCTGATGGGTGTGTCAGGTGGTGCAATTGCTAAGGACTCTGGTTGAGATTTTCCTTCCCAGACCATAAGCCCCTAAGATGACAACAGTCTGAGCACCAAGGGCAAGCCTTTGCATTATGGTCTTATCAGATGATCAAAACCAATCAGCTGTACCATGTCAACAAACTGTCCCCTTTTGCTTAGATCCAAGGTTACACAGATTCAAGCTAGTCCTACGGGGAAAGCGATATTTCTCCTTTCTCCCTTCCTTCGGGCGGAGTCTATCCTGGAGGGTTGCGGGAGGGGTGTTGGCTGAGACTGCCGCAAGACCTGGCCCAGAAGACATCTTCTCTCAATTCTCCCCTCCTCCAAGGGCGGGTTTTGCCCTGCTAGAGGGGGAGATAACCCACCAGACTGGGGAAAGGGCACTTCTTGGGGCTACCAGGCGTCTCAGCTCAGGAAGTGGCTACCCTCATTATTCCACTCCTTCAAGGGCAGGGTTTGTCTAGTTGATAGGAAGTACACACCTCAGGGCTGCTGGAGAAGCCCGGTCCAAGGCCACCAAGGGACCCAGACCAGAAAGCAGCCTGACCCGCTACTCCTCCCCTGCAGATGTGGGGTCAGTCCCTTTGGTACAAAATACCAGTGGTCTGATCACAGCCAAGGGTCGTCCGCAACCCCTGCAGGTCTCAGCCCAGAGAGCAGCTTCCCTTGCGCCCCTCTGCACTTCCAAGGGTGGGGGACTGTTTCTTTGGCAGGAGGTGTCGGTTACCACATCACAACGAAGAGGCGGCCACGGGTCCCAGCTGAGAAAACAGCCTCCTTCACTTCTCAGCCCTACCCATTGGGGTGTCTGTTTGGCAAGAGGCACCGGCTACCAAGTCACAGCAAAAAGGTGACCGCATGTCTCAGCTTGAAAAGTGGCCTCTTTGGTTACTACACACTCTTGGGGGTTCAAGCTGTTTCTTTGGTGCAATGTAGCCCAGCCGCGGAGATACAACAAAGGAGCGGCAGCAGTGGCTGGTTTCAGAGATCCAAAAAAAAAAGAAAAAAAAAGTGACCCCTTTTACTACTCCACCCAGGGGCGGAGTCAGTCCCTTTGGCACGAGCCATGGTCGGGGGGCGGGGGGAAGTTGTCTGGGAGTGGGGGTGGTTATGTCACTCTGGGTCATGGCTGGACAAGTGGCCTCCTTCAGTACTCCATCTTTTTGGCGCGAAGCACCAGGGGCTGGGTGGAATGGGGGCTGCCCAAGATCACCTGGCAACTCAGCCAAGAAAGCGACCTCTCTCCCTTTTCCACCCTTTCAAAGGCGGAACTTGAGCCACCGGCTCGGACAGACTGTCCGCAGGGTTGGGAGAGAAAGCGGCTTCTCTGGTTACTCTCCTCCTCGGAAGGCGGGGCCTGCTCTGCCAGGCAGAGGCAGGGGCGCTGACTCAGACCATTGCTTGGTCAACAGGCCCCGGTAATTTTAGGCTATGGACTCTCAAAGTGGTGGCTGCCCACCCCTTGAGAGTCAGCGCTGGAGGCGACTGCAGTGATTTCCAAGGCAGAGCCTCCTTTATGGTGCTCACCCTCCACGATCTGGTCCTGGCCGCGTCCTGAGGCAAGAAGCCTGTCTCCAAACTCCCTCCTGTGGGATCAGGAAGTGTCTGAACTGGGAAGTGTCTGCTGGGACCAGTCCCTCCCCCACCCAAAGCAGACCTAGCACAGCACAGAGGAGAGTTCAAAATGTTTCCCGCTCCTGTTTCCACTCGACACAGCCTGTGGGCCGCTGCTACCACTTTGCACTGACTTCAGGCGCTCCCCTGCCTGCGTGGGTGTGGAGGTCAGTGGAGGAAGAGTCGTCTTCCCGTGGGTCAGATCCCACTGCCCCAGCCAGCCGATAGACGGGGCGCGGCTGTCCCACACTCCACTCCCCACTGTATATCCCGCACTCTCTGGATTTTGCTGTGGATTCTATGGTTCACCTTTTTTTCCCACAGCACTGCTTGTCCCTCGCTGCTTCTCTGCAGATTCACGAAGCTGATCCTGTGGGAGAGGGCTTCGCTCGTGAGTGGCTGTCGGTGATCTTCACCTCCCACTCTGGGAGCAGAGAGCAAGGAGGTCACCCCTAATCCGCTATTTTTTGATCCCTAGTTAGCAGAATTAAATATTAATGTAAAAAATAAACAAACCTTAGATATTTTCATAGATTTGAAAAAAATGAAGTGAAAAGTATGAGAATAGATATATAATATATAAGATATAATATATACAATGAAATAGTATTAATCTTTTAAAATCAAGAAATTTTATAATCATCTATTACATTTTTAAAAATTCAATAAGAATGTGTTTTAAAAAATACATGTATAATCTAGAAAATAATGAACATGAGTGAGGTGACAAATCTCAAAAATTAATTATCTGAAATTTATTTTTATTGATGGGTTAAAATAAACTATCTAAAGTAACTAGAATAAAATACCAATAAAGCAAATACAAAAAGAATAAAATACTTAGAACATCAAGTGAAAAATATTTCAGCTAATATAAAGTATATACACTGTATTTTTTAATTAAAAAAATAACAACATAGCTTTCTTAAGTTCCAGCAATAAGCAAAGTCATAATGATATAAGTAATCTTATTAACAGTCATAATAAAATATATTAGCTAGGAATAACATTAAAAAATTTGTAATTTAAATAGACATATCTTTATAGAGATAAATATATAAATGTGTGGGTAGAGATAGGGTTCTATTTTTCTATTAAGTTTATGTATTTTCATAAAATGCAGTTATATATCTTACTATAGATCTATATGGGCATTGATTTGGTATATTTATTATATACACATCCATAAATTAATGAGCTGTATGCCTCCATTTTCTTTAAGTAGGGAATTTAAAAATAGCTATGTATTCTCTGAAAAAGTAGGAAATAGACCATGAACATAAACAATTGGTCAACACCAGAAATAAACTAAAAATAATACTCCAGTGTTTCAACATGGTAAGTGGTGTTACCAGAGTTCCTGAAAACGGCTAACTGAGCATATGCCACCTTTACTGTTTTGAGATATGAAGACTTAGAGAGGGGATATTCTATTACTTTCTTCATTGTTAGTAGTCCTGGCAGCAACCAGATGGCAAATCCAGAGGGGTAATTGGAGAGCATTTAATCAAGGCAGCAGTTACAAGGGTGTGGGTGTGCTAAGGAAAGCAAAAGGGGGAGTGATGATCCAAGAACCAGTGGACAGCCTTCAACCACTCCAGGCCGGAGGGAGAAAGGGAGAAAGCAATTTCTGAAGCCAGTAGAAGCTATAAGAAAGGACTTCATAATGAAAGCCCTCACCTAAGATGGAAAAAACAAAGCAAACATACAAAACAAACCCAGCCACTTTCCAACCAAGCCCTCTGGGGTGGGAGCTCGTGAAATAAATACCTGTTGGCTCTCTCCTGTGGGCAGTGCCCCTCACTGGCCATAGCCAAGCAGAACCCAGAGGGCAGGGGATTCCCGGTGACACTGGGAAAACACCTTCTTAGACTGTATCAGTTTTCTAGTACTCCTATAACAAATTGACACACATTTAGCAGTTAAAACAACACAAATTTATTATCTTACAGCTCTGGAGACAAGAAGTCTGGCCTGGCTAAAACCAAGGTGTTGGCTTAGCTATATTCCTTTATGGTGGTTCTAGGTGAGAATCTGTTTCCTTGCCTTTCTAGTGTCCAGAGGCCACCTCGTCCCTTGGCTCTGGTGGTCGCCTACTTCCACTATCTCAAATCCAGCAATGTTGCATCTCTGCTCCTGCCGTCCCCTCCTCCTCTTCCTCTCTCGTTCCCTTCCCTCTTCCCTCCCTACGGTCATGGTCAGCACTCATCAATTTTTAGGAAAAATTCATTGCAAACATATCAACAGCTAGAAATGGGGAAGAGGGTATTTCATTTTTAAACGTCAAAGATAATAGCCTACTACTATATCTAAGCAGAAATACAAAGAATGAAATGAATAAAGCAAAAATTATGAAAATTATATGCACACTGAATCTCCTCGGAATAGTAAACCATAAAAATAAACTTACACAAAGTTTTGTGGGATGGAGTTGTAATGGAAGAATTCTATTTATAGTCAAATTGTCAGTCATCTACAAAGGCAGCATAAAATATTCAGTGACAAAAGGCTTCAAAACACTGCAGGATGGTTCTCCAAGTGATCATGGGCCAAACCAGTTCTCCCCAGTTTTTCACATGTGCTTCCCAAGAATAAAAATGTACAATGTGCTGAGAACGTAATATCCTGAGATAGGGAGGGACTGATCAGGACAACTTCAGCTCTGCTCCGGTACCCTCGGAGAGGTTGCCCTTCATTGCTGTAGCCCAGTGCATCATTTCATCCCTGAGATGTAACACCCAGGGCTGGCTGCATTCCAGAGTCCCTCAGCGGCAGTGCAGGGAAGCCATGCACACACAGGCTCTGTCTGCTCCAGGCTGCTGTCTTGAGCCTTGAGGGACCAGCTCACACTGAATCCTAGGTTCATGTTGTCCCTTGCTGCCTATCTGTAAGTAATAAAGCCACTTCATGTAACTTCTTGTGTGGGAGATGTTCTGTCACCAGACTGAGACAAGCTGCTAACTAGTGAACCTGCTTCACACACATCATAATAAAAAATTGCCCATATGCATTTCATAAACTAACAGGTGAATTAACAATGAAAAGAATGAAAAAATCTGTGACATTAACAGTATAGGTAACATTAACAGTACGGGTGATTCCACCCAACACCAAAGAAATTAAAATTAAATTAAAGTAAAAGTAAAACAAGAATGAAGTATCAATAGTAATTTGGCAAGAAGCTTTTCATTAAAATGCTCTACAATATTGGCATGATATTGTTTAAGAAATTTTAATGCAATTACATAAAAATACAATTATATATTATATTTATACATGTATAAAATACATATTTTATATATTTATATATTCTATATTTTATAACTCAGATAAATTATATAAGATATAGTTATATATTTTTATGTAAAGTTTTTAAAAGTTTCTTTCTCAATTTGTATTATAATATGCCTGAATATTACTGTTTAGTATATTGTGCAATGGTATTTTTCCTCATTAGGATAATTGTTTGCCTTGTTGTTCATTAAATATTTTAATTAATCCCACAACCATCTAAGTCCATTTACATGCTTAGGTTTCTGAGAGTTCTGTCTGATAGGTCTTAGTGCAACTGAGATCCATAATGCATGGGAAAATAATGACTGCATATATCATAGAATTTTTGCAAGGACTAATGCCAATGGAATTGTTTTTAAATGTTTTTTATTTATAATGTTTTTATATAGCAAGTTTTTCTCAATGTGTATATTTAATTTTATACTTCTTTCTAAAAAGTCTATCTACTTCATTGGTTATGCTACTTTATCGATTATATCTAGAGGTGTATGTAAATTAGAGTATCTATAAGAGAAAACCTATTTAATAAATGTTCAGATATACCATTCCACCTATTTTATTTCTTTTATACATGCCAATATGGGACTTGGTTTAAGTTGAAACCTATAAATTCCCATGCTTCCTATATTGTCTTATTATTTTAGATTTTGCTATATTTTATAACTCATCAAAGATTTTAGTCCAATTCCAAAAAGTAAACAGAAAGTTATTGTCAATTATTGATAAAAGTCTCCTTCACCCCTGTTAGGTAACTCAGATATTAATTGGCCAAACTTTTCAGATGAAACAGGGTTTTTCATTGCACAGATCTCAGTGGCAAGCTCTCTTCCTTTTTGTGTTAGTGTAACAAGATCACCCAGATTCCAGATTTCTGTCCCAAGTGCATCAATTTACTTTTATATATGACTTTTTTTTATATTTGGAAAATATTCACATGTTCAACTCATATTACTTCGATAAGCTAAAATCTGTGATTATACCTTTAGAGTATAATTGGATGATCTTCTCATCTTTAAATAGGCAATATTACCAATTGATTTTATGATATATTGTAGCATCGGAAATCCTGAAGTATACGACATATATATATATAAACTCAAAAATGTTTCTTGCTATAAAAACCACAAATAATGGTTATTATGTGAGATGATGGATATGTTAATTTGCCTTTCTTTAGTACCATTTACTATCTCTATGTGTCTCATAACAACATGTGGTATACCTTAAATATACACAAGAAAATTCCTTTAACAAAATAATTATAACAGCATTTAAGGCTACTATGAGGATATTGATAACACATACGAATCATTTAGCAAAGTGTCTGGCACTTACTAAATGTTCAACTAGTCTGAGCTATTTTTATAGCTATTAGCTCAAGTAATACTTCCCTAAGGAGCCCATTCATCCCAGACCTTGCTGACCAGAGCAGTCCCCCCTATTATTTGCCGTCATAGACTTGAGTACTTCAACTTTAAGGTATTTGTTTAAATTGTAGCTCTGTGCTTTTCTAAATCATTTATGTAAGCTTCCACCTCTCTCTAACCCACAGCTTTTTGAGGCAGGATTCACTTTTGTCCTGTCTGGCACATGGGAGGAAAGTATCCAAGGACAGATAGATGGATGGTTTGACAGACAGATGGCAGATGTATGTTTATGGCAGTTATTTATGGCAGCTCTTTTTCCAGAAAAAACAAAAACAAAAACAAAATAATGCCCAAAACAATAAGAATTACAAATCTAGTGCAGAAGAATTATGGTACTCTTTTAAATGCTAATAAATAACTTCATTTAACTTTTACTTATTACTTCTATTTCTGTAGACATTATTAAAAAAACACATTACCCCCTGAAAACTTAAACCTTTTTGTGTATTGGTGAAATGAGGTGGTGGTCTGTGTCCAGTTCTAATTGGATAGGGCTCTATTTTTTAACATTTTCCATGATGATTGGCATTAACAAGTTCCTTAGCTGGCAGCACTGTCTGGCAAAGGAAAAATTATGCGAAAGGAATTCATGAACTCCCATTCCTCCCAGAACTGAGCACTCGTATCCAGGATTTGGGATGTGGGTAGGGCACAGGCAGGAGTCACAGCTGTGTTTTACAGTGTGTGGGTCTTATAATTAGAGAGTCAACTTTGTGTTAGCCTTCTCACTTGAGAGCTCCAAGTTTTTGCTTGAAAGTTACACTATATTAAAGCTGCTTTGAACATTTGAAGACAATATAGCTTTCTAGGGAAATGAAAATCTGCACAAATTAGGCAGCGATAAATATTAGTGGATATATTATTTCATTATACAAAAGCCCATAATTCTTACAGGGCATATCATTGAAAAGACAAATTTATTTAGTCCAAGTAAAGGCTACAATTAGAGATAATAATTGTGCCCTGGACATAAGCAATGTAACCACTCTTTATCATCTTGTAAACTGATCTTTGTCTAGGTACCAGAAATACTGACTCTTGCAGTAATAAATGCAAGTGAGTTGCTGTCTCGGTCAGTGCCCTGATCCATTTCTTTCCAGTGAGTCATCTCTCTGAATCTTCATCTTTCCCCTTGATTGAAATTGAGTCATAAAAGCCTAAAATAATGGAAAGTTTGAGCTGGAAGTAAGGTTAACAGTTTTATCTATATGATGCTGTATCTATCATCTATCTAGTCCTATATGATATTTTAGTCCCTATTGTCATGATTGGTAATGACCTTGGATCTGGAACAGGAGAAAAAGGGGGATATAAGTAGATGAGAGAGTGTAAAAATATGGCTGATCAATGGGTTGGATTTCCAGTGAGATCAAAGAACAAGGGAGCGACCTCGAGTGATGGGAGACGTAGATCAGAAAGCAAGATTCAAAAGAAGAAATCGTCAGGAGGATATGTAATTGGAGGAGGAGCAATTTAGAAACTGAGAGCAGATAAAATCTTCAGATATTTCATGAATACCACAGTAGTGAAATCACTAATGGATGCACAGAAGTTTACTTGAGACATTGCCAAGTCCAGAAGAAAAAGATCCAATAAATCATTGTTGGAGGTAGAAGTGAGAAAGCAATAAAGCTGTAAAGTGATAATCTCTTACTCTGTAAACCTACTATACATGTAATTATTTGATAAAATATTTTTTAGCTTTTATATTCTAGCCGTGAAGACATCAGTTTCTTATTCCCAACAGAGTGCAGAGATTCTTATTACTGAATAACAAATATCCTAAATTTCTGCCTCAGGCTTCTTGTCTATGCTGTTTTCATTTTCTTGTAGACTTTTCTATCTCCTCTGTAATGTGATGTCATTCAATTTCATTATAAAACAGCCTCACATTCTAGGAGATTTTTCTTGATAACTCTACCACATTGTGATTTTCTGAACTTTCTCCTCAGCATTTTGACATTTGCACAGGATTTTTTTTTTTATTGCTTAAACATTGAATTTTTAACAGTTCTTAATTTTATGCATATTCGATCTCTCCAACTATCTATCTGTGAGCAATAACTGTGTCCTTTTTTTCCCACAATCATTTTATTACTTGTGAAGAAAGAACATAAGGTAAAAATTAAACCAATAATTATTTGCCAGGTGTCTATGACTTCCAGAAGAATTAGGCCTTGCTGAAAAAGTCACATAAAGAATAATATAATCATATCTCAATCAGGGACCATTATATTATTCTATGGAATCCCAAGCTAAAAAGAATTATGGATTTGTATAATTTTTTATCTTCCTCCCAGATTAAAACGCAAATCATATTTATCATGTTTATTTTGCATTAATAGTAACTAGGACATTGGCTAACTAATAAAAGCTATTTAATAAATAATTGCTAAATAAAATAAGAAATGTAAACATGTTTTACTGAGGCATGCATAATTTTCTAGGCAATGTTGTATTAAAATACATGACTTGTGTGTTCATAGTTTTCCATTTTCCTACTTACCAGTATAAATATAGATAGATAAAGGCTACCATGTACTAAGACTGGGAGAATAGATGCACCATTTTATTAAAAAATGTTTTGTGGCAGATGATTTTATTTATATATCCCTCATTGCAAAAAAAAAAAAAAAAGTTGTGTACCATTTATTGAAAGAGGCTGTATTATGCTATGTTTAAGAATATGGATGAGGGACCAGAAGGCTTGAGTTGAGAGAGTTATGAGCTAATATATGTAAAGTACTTAGAACAGTACCTGGGCACACAATAAGTGCTGCACAAATGTTAATTCATTTTATTACCCTTATTTTTGTTATAAATCACCTACTGAATATAAAATCAGTAAACTGGAAATAAGGCCAAAAGTAGAATAAGTGAGAAAATAAAAATTAAACCTTATGTGCATAATTTTGTCCTTCCAGTAAGCTCAGGACCAAGAAAATTCCAGAAAAATGTCAAAAAGTGACCTTGTGTCTCCTTTTTCTGGCCTAAATGAATGGAGTAGTCACTTGTAGTCATATAACTTGTAGGTAATGTGCTAACTACATGAATTATTGAGTTATATGGCTATCCTTGTGACTTTGTTCTAAGCCTATGTTTCATAACCTCTACACTGATTATAAATATCACTTACCTATGAGGATTTTAGTAGTAATTTAATAAGGCAAGTTGTGTGATGCTCAGTATTTTTTATTTTATCCTTTCCCTTTTTCTTTATTATTATTGAACATTATTACTTATGGCTTGAGACATACAGAGGAACAGACGCTAAGCTGGGATACCTGCAGTATTCGCTATATACCAATTGCCGAAATGAAAATGGATAATAAAAGGATATATAAATTAAATTTTATGTGTCAAGTATTATTTCCTGACTTGTTTTCCTCACATCTTCCTCAAGTTAGAATTGTGAATAAATATCAAAACCTTGTGATGAGTAAAATAATGTGTTTGTGAAAAGAGGCCACATAGAAGAAAAAATGTATTGGCTATATTGTAGCTCAGTAAAGGTTTTGGCATGTAGTGACATAACAAGCTAAGTTTTGAAGAATCAACATTATCCTTATTATGACATACGGTAGCTTTAACAACATGTGCATAGCTCGAAACATTGCAGAAAATTTTTATTTCTTTCATATTCTTATAATTTATTCAAAATGTTGCAGAAATAGCTTAAAGTATTTCAAACTGACAAAGCACTTGATTTCATGTATCAAGTTAATGCTTTTTAGTAAATGTCACTAGTATAGATACTAAAGATATTTTATATTTGCATAATATTTTACATATTTAAGCAGTGTAACAAACATATTGCATATATTAAATATCCATAGATTGAGAGCAATTTCCTTTCGCCCAGGGCAAAATAAAAGAATGAAAAGCAAACTAATATTTATAATTAGAAATTTGAAAAGAAAGTGAAGTGAGCTTTTAATTGGTTTTATTTAATGACTTCACATCTGTGATTTGTTAAACTTTCTCAGACTTTATTTTTTTTAATAAATGCTCATGGTCCTTTGGCATACATTAAAAGACATTACGAGGGGATATACCACTTTGTGTGGTACATTTAAAATAGGAGGCTCTCGTAGATGCCAAAGGTCATAGAAGACTGCCATAGCTCTCAGGGCTTTAGTGCATTCTTTCTCAAGAAAAATGTTTATGGCGAGAAAAGAATGACATTGTTGGAGTTTACCAAGCTCTATGACTCTGGAAAACAGCAATGGTTAAGAAATCCCCCATCTTTTTGTGTTCTGGAATAGGTTACCACGAAAACCTTCCTTCCCGATGGGACTTAAATTAGACTCACAGATGCTGCCTTGGCCACCTATGACAAAGCCAGACGCAGACCACCCCCCTCAGATTTCCACTTTTTACCTCATAAACGATTAGATGAATTGTTTTGTCCCCACAGATAAATCAGAACAAAACCCTTGTTAATAAAAGTCTAATTGAGAAATTCTCCTCCCCAAAGCCCTGAAATTTGCTTCATCCTCAGTTGGAGCCAGCAAAGAACCCTTCTTGAAGTGCCCTGTCAAGAATAGACTGACCTCAGAGTAAAACGTGTCCTGATCTACTGCACAACCATCCTGCTTCCCCACAACGGCTGCTGCCAGGCCTCGGTTGCTCCTGCTTATAAAAGAAATGCCCTTTGTAAAAAAGGGAGTTTAATATTTGAGGAGCTTACAGATTCTACCTGTTCCAAAAGTCATTCTCTACCTCTTCTTCCCACTATTGCAATAGTCCCTTTCTTCCCTCTTGCAATAAAGTCTCTCCTTATCTAAATTCAGAGGGCTTTTTTTGTTTTTTGTTTTTTGTTTTTTGTTTTTTGTTTTTTATTTAACAAAGGAAAAGTGAAAACTAAAAAGAGAAGCTGGTGGGAACAGAAAGCAATTACTGACAATATTAAGGTAAGTTTTCATAATTGCTTTGCTCATAGAAACATAAACTGAGAACCAGAAAACCTGAAGTCATTTTATTGCCCTGCCTCTTAACAGTTAGTGTGACCTTGGGCAAGTCATGAAACTTTCAGAGACTTGAATTTCTTCTTTTATGAAGCAGGAATCACAATTCCTACCTCCAGGGATATTGCAAGGATTGAAAGAGTAATGCACACGAAAGAGGTTAGCAAAGTCTGAGGTCCCCTCATACTGCATTTTCTATGTATGAATGGCTCTTCTCCACTGGCTGCAGATTACTCAAAACAGTTTCTATCTTACAAGAATGGCTTAAAATATTTGGAAGGTTATTAACTGTGATCATCCCTGCAGGAAAGAATAAATGTGAATACGGAAAAATAAAAATTGCAACTAACTCTATGTAAGCACTGTTGATTTTTTAACTTGACCATAAATGTTTTCTTAAAAGACCTTCAAGCAACCCACGGAGAATTATAGAAAGGACCATGAACACTAGACTAGACAACACAATATAATGAAAATGAAATATTTCAAGGGTCAAATGAAATTCATTTTTTAAAAATGGCATTTTATAAGATTATAAAATATCACAAGGTGTTATTTTGGAAATAAAGAATTTAAGAAAAGGTTTTACATGAGGGAGAAACTTGTTATAAACTGAATCCAAAATTAGACTGCCTTTGCTTGAAGCTTAGCAACATTATACTGCCTTGAGGGTGTAGAATCGATCTTGACATAAGAAAGCATTTTTTAAATTACTAATCTTTAAGATTGAAAACATTTTAATTTATTTTCTCTGACTCAGAGAAGTAGCAGTTTAATTCTTCATTTATCTTTTCAGACCCAAAGAACATCTTTTCAAAGTCTATCCCTTGAGGTCAGAGTAGTTCTTTAACTTTTCTTTTCCCTTTCTCATAATGAAGAACTCTTCCTTACCTGGCTATTTTTCTTTGTGTGTTTCTTAATATCAAAAAGCAATTTAATTTTTATTATACTTCCTATTCCATATATTATAAACAGCAGGAAACCAAACATTTTGGATCAGACCCACTTATTCTAATGAATTCTATTCATTTTATTCAAGTATTTAAAAATTTACACACCTTTTTTCTTGCAAGACAAAGTATGTTATTTGCCTCTTAAATTCGTACGTACTGTTAGCTTATTCAGGGGCTGAATGTATTAATTCGTATATCTAAGACATTTACTTCTGTACTGAATAATATCAAGGATTTTTTATAACTTAAGATTTATATCATGCATATTTTTCCAGCTTTGAGTTAAAAGATCTCAGATGAGTTATGAATCTTATTATATTTTAGAATATCCCCGTTGTTCTTGCCTGAGCCACTGTGTTACTTGCCTTTCATTTCAACTTTGGTCATCAGAAATATTGGCCCAGAGTTTTTATCGTTATTTTAGGTTTTCTTCTTTGTATATTTTTCCTGAAAATAATCACTTTGCAGAATAAACACAAATGAGAAAATGTTTTTAAACAGCAAATTCGCAATATTACTGTGTTTTAAGTATTTTTTTCCAACACTGGGAGACTACTAAACATGAGAGTAAGATATAGTTGAAATTGCAAAAATCTAGAAACTTTGGACCTTAATCTTGGTTCTGTAATTTTAACCTAGACATCTCTGTGATTCAGTTTCCTTGTATATAAAATAAAATATGGAAATAAGGTATTCTCCTAAAAGCTAGTGTCGTAATATCTAGTTAAATTCATTTAGAGTGTTAGAAATTAGGTGCCCTTATCTATTCAATCATTTCTCTACCAAAAAAAATAGTTTCTTGAATATGGCCTGCCCATAATTTACTGAATATATATCATGAATGAACAAAACAGTAAACAAAAACTATTACCTGTATAGCACACTTTACATTATATTGCATTGGGTTT